>JARQOC010000008.1:65763215-65914278 GCA_033576535.1 Allobates femoralis
TAACTGACATCCTATTGCCTGACAGACATCCTATTACCTCACAGAAGCTTTACTGAGAATGTCCTTTGTTATCTATATTAACCAATCAGAGCTCAGATTAACAGTAGCAAAATAGAAGCTGAGCTGTGATTGGTTGCTATTGGCAGCCTGATAAATCCCCAGGCAACAGGAAACCCTCCCCCCTGACAGTATATATTAGTTCACACATACACATTCACATAATAGACAGCTCGTGACTGACAGCTGCTGTATTTCCTATATGGTACATTTGTTTCTCTTGTAGTTTTGCTGCTTATTAATCAGATTTTTATTGTTGAAGGATAATACCAGATGTGTGTGTGTTTTAGGGCGATTATGTGGTGAGGTTGGTGTATGTGTGGTGAAATGTGTGCTGAGGGCGGTATATGTGTTCAAGCACGTGGTAATGTGAGGCGCATTGTGTGTGTGTTCATATCCCCGTGTGTGGTGAGTATCCTATGTCGGGGCCCCACCTTAGCAACTGTATGGTATATACTCTTTGGCGGCATCGCTCTCATTCTTTAAGTCCCCCTGTTCATATCTGGTAGCTGTCAATTTGCCTACAACACATTTCCTTTCACTTTTTCCCCATTATGTAGATAGGGCCAAAATTGTTTGGTGAAATGGAATGCTCAGGGTTAAAATTTCGCCTCACAACATAGCCTATGACGCTCTCGGGGTCCAGACATATGACTGTGCAAAATTTTGTAGCTATAGCTGACAGCTGTCGATTTTCCTCCAACACTTTTCCTTTCCCCCCATTATGTAGATAGGGGCAAAATTGTTTGATGAACTGGAACGCGCGGGGTTAAAATTTCGCCTCATAACATAGCCTATGACGCTCTCGGGGTCCAGACGTGTGACTGTGCAAAATTTTGTGGCTGTAGTTGCCAATCCCGGACATACATACACACATACATACATACACACACACATTCAGCTTTATATATTATGTATATATATATATATATATATATATATACACACACACAGTACAGACCAAAAGTTTGGACACACCTTCTCACTCAAAGATTTTCTGTATTTTCATGACTATGAAAATTGTAGATTCACACTGAAGGCATCGTAACTATGAATTAACACATGTGGAATAATATACCGTATATACTCGTGTATAAGCCGGCCCCCCTACTTTTGCCCCCAAAACCTGGGAAAACCTATTGACTCGTGTATAAGCTGGACCCCAGCACAGGTATACAGCCCCCCAGCAGTGTGGTATACAGGCCCCCCCAGTAGTATACAGGCCTCCCCAGTGGTAGTATACAGCAGCCTCCCCAGTGGTATATACAGGCCCCAGCAGTATATACAGCAGCCCCAGTGGTATACAGCAGCCTCCCCAGTGGTATATACAGGCCCCAGCAGTATATACAGCAGCCCCAGTGGTATACAGGCCCCAGTGGTATATACAGATATATATAAGATATATATATATATGCCCCTTACTCTCTATATAGATGTCCCCCATCCTGGCTGGGCCCCTACCCTGTATACATGGGCCCCTTCCTAAGTATATATATATCCGCCATCCTGGCTGGGCCCCTGCCTCATATATATGAGCCTCTTCCTGTACATATATGAGGCAGGGGCCCACCCAGTGTGGCGGACATATATATTTGGGCCTCTTCCTGTATATATATGCAACCCCTGGCAAAAATTATGGAATCACTGGGCTCGGAGGATGTTCATTCAGTTGTTTAATGTTGTAGAATAAAAGCAGATCACAGAGATGGCACAAAACTAAAGAAGATTTTCAATTGGTTTGAGATCTGAACTATTTGCAGGCCATGACATTGACCTTATGTGTCTTATTTCAAAGAATGTTTTCACAGTTTTCGCTCTATGGCAGGACAGAAAACTGTCCAAAATATCAATGTAAACTTGGTCATTTATTGAAGAGTAATGACAGCCATCTTCCCAGTGGCTTTACCTGCAAAAATACAAAAAGGGGGGAGACAAGAGGCGCAATAGTGCCCTATCACTAGTGACACTGTATGTGTGAGTTTATCTATAGGTGTACACTCACCTGGTCCAGGTGTGTGCCCCACAACTGGTTTATGAGCATTTGGTTTTTTAGCTGCTGCAGGACCTCCACCAGCCACTCGCATGTGGAAAAACGTCTAGATCTTGGGAAGATGGTGTACCACGGTCCGCGCTGCTGCCTCAATGGAATCACAAGGAATGTAAGGTTCCAAGAAGTCACAAGGAATGCAAGGTTCCAAAAGTAACAATCTACTTTATTCCACCAATGCGTTTCGGCACCTCTCCTTGCACCTTCATCAGGGTTACATGTACAGCACAAAACAAGGTTTTTATAGCTTACAATGCAAGGTTCTTAATTGCTAAAAAGGGTGTGTCTGTTTATCATGATGTCTCTGTACTATATTGCATCACAATTTATCTCTTAAATATAATAAAAATCTACATAATCAATATATGTTAAATAAAAGTAGATAGTTACCAAAAATCGGACAGCACTCCATATTGCACGTCATGCCTTTCTTTATTGGCCCATGTGTACACATGGGCCAATAAAGAAAGGCATGACGTGCAATATGGAGTGCTGTCCGATTTTTTGGTAACTATACACAGCTGAATACTGCTGGACACTGCACCCGAGGTGAACTGTTCCTAGTGCTGCTATCTTTTTTCTTTGTTAAATAAAAGTAGAAATGAATAACAAATGAGCAAATAAAAAGAAAAAGGCATACATCTACTTATATAATCGGGAGTTTGGAATTCGGGCACTGTAGCCGAATCCCAGACTCCTTTGCGCGACTGCGAGCGATGACGCGCAGCATCATCGCGAGCCGCTGCCGCATTACGCGTCATCGCTCGCAGTGCCGCCGCACTACCTCACACCGCCGCCATCCTGGCAACCGTCGGCCCCGCAAGGCCGACGCTGCCCGGATGCCGGCGGTGCTTTCCGCCCCTCACCCCTCGCCCCTCTCACCGCTGACGCCTCGGTGCTGACCGACTTGCGGTGTAGGGGCTGTGGGCTGTGGGCGGGTGACGGCAGCCACTCACATCCTCCTGTTGCCGCTGCCCGCCAATGGGAGTGAGAGGGGCGTGTCAGGCTGCAAATACTGACACGCCCCGGCAGCCAGTCACGTCCCCCTCTTGCCGCTCCCCCGAAGCGGCCATACAGCGCCCGGGCCAGTACACGATCCTCCCAGGTACACCCTGCCCCCAGACTGTGCTCACCAGCCCGCCACAAGCTCCCGCTCACCCGCTCACCCGCTCCCGCTTCCCGGGATCTACACACACTGCTCTCAACTCCAGCACACACCACCGCCAGCAGGGACGGCTCCCCGGAGCGGCCATACAGCGTCCGGTACACAATCCTCCCAGGTGCACCCTGCCCCCAGACTGTGCTCACCAGCCTCAGTGACCGCTCCTCATCCCCTCTAACACACACCAGCTCTCCGCCGCTCCCGGCCCACAGAGGCAAGAGGACGGCACATCCAATCACCTGCCATAACCCCTGTCCTGTATATATATATATATATATATATATATATATATATACTGCAGAGTGCCATAACCCCTGTCCTGTGTATATATATATATATATATATATATACTGCAGAGTGCCATAACCCCTGTCCTGTGTATGTATATATATATATATATATATACTGCAGAGTGCCATAACCCCTGTCCTGTGTATATATATATATATATATATATATATATATATATATACTGCAGAGTGCCATAACCCCTGTCCTGTGTATATATATATATATATATATATATATATATATATATATATATACTGCAGAGTGCCATAACCCCTGTCCTGTATATATATATATATATATATACTGTATATATATATACACTGCAGAGGGCCATAACCCCTGTCCTGTATGTATATATATATATATATATAATCTACTTATATAATCGCCAGTCTTGGGATTCGGGCACTGTAGCCCAATCCAAAGATGCTTTGCGGCACTGCGAGCCCCAGCCGCACCACTGTAAAAAAAAAAAATTCTCACCTCTCCTCGAGCCCCCGCCGTCTCCCGCCATCTTCCTCCAGCTTCCCGGTGGCTCCCGGAGGCTCCCGGTGCCTGCAGAGCTCTTCTACACCAGTACAGGACCTGCGGTGATGTCAGAGTCACGTGACACCACCTTACTCCATGGTAACCGCGGGTCACGTGACTCTGACATCACCGCAGGTCCTGAACTGTTGTAGAAGAGCTCTGCAGGCACCGGGAGCCTGGAGGAAGACGCCGGGAGACGGCGGGGGCTCGGGGTCAGGTGAGTATATATATATTTTTTTTTTTTAACCCCTGCCTTGCTGGAGCGCCGCCACACATGCCTGTATACTCTGCCCCCACCACACACGCATGTATACTCTGCCGCCACCACCACACACGCCTGTATACTCTGCCGCCACCACCACAGACACCTGTATACTCTGCCGCCACCACCACAGACGCCTGTATACTCTGCCACCACTACACACGCCTGTATACTCTCCCGCCACCACCACACACGCCTGTATACTCTGCCGCCACCACCACAGACACCTGTATACTCTGCCACCACCACAGATGCCTGTATACTCTGCCACCACCACAGACGCCTGTATACTCTGCCACCACCACAGACGCCTGTATACTCTGCCACCACCACACACGCCTGTATACTCTGCCACCACCACCACACACGCCTGTATACTCTGCCACCACCACACACGCCTGTATACTCTGCCGCCACCACCACAGATGCCTGTATACTCTGCCACCACCACCACAGATGCCTGTATACTCTGCCACCACCACAGACGCCTGTATACTCTGCCGCCACCACAGACGCCTGTATACTCTGCCGCCACCACCGACGCCTGTATACTCTGCCGCCACCACCGACGCCTGTATACTCTGCCGCCGCCACCGACGCCTGTATACTCTGCCGCCGCCACCGACGCCTGTATACTCTGCCGCCACCACCGACGCCTGTATACTCTGCCGCCACCACCGACGCCTGTATACTCTGCCGCCACCACCGACGCCTGTATACTCTGCCACCACCACCGACGCCTGTATACTCTGCCGCCAGCACCGATGCCTGTATACTCTGCCGCCAGCACCGACGCCTGTATACTCTGCCACCACCACACACGCCTGTACACTCTGCCACCACCACACACGCCTGTACACTCTGCCACCACCACAGCCGCCTGTACACTCTGCCACCACCACAGACACCTGTATACTCTGCTACCCACAGAGCCGCCTGTCTACTCTGCTACCCACAGAGCCGCCTGTCTACTCTGCTACCCACAGAGCCGCCTGTCTACTCTGCTACCCACAGAGCCGCCTGTCTACTCTGCTACCCACAGAGCCGCCTGTATACTCTGCTACCCACAGAGCCGCCTGTATACTCTGCTACGCACAGAGCCGCCTCTATACTCTGCTACGCACAGAGCCGCCTCTATACTCTGCTACCCACAGAGCCACCTGTCTACTCTGCTACCCACACAGCTGCCTCTATTCTCTGCTACCCACAGACCCGCCTCTATACTCTGCTACTCACACAGCCGCCTGTATACTCTGCTACGCACAGAGCCGCCTCTATACTCTGCTACCCACACAGCCGCCTGTATACTCTGCTACCCACAGAGCCGCCTGTATACTCTGCTACCCACAGAGCTGCCTCGATACTCTGCTACCCACAGAGCCGCCTGTATACTCTGCTACCCACAGAGCCGCCTGTATACTCTGCTACCCACAGAGCCGCCTGTATACTCTGCTACCCACTGACCCACCTGTATACACACAATTTATTTCACCCTGCTCCCGATGCAATTGCATCGGGCCTTTTTACTAGTCTACTTATATAATCGGGAGTTGGGAATTCGGGCACTGTAGCCGAATCCCAAGCTCCTTTGCGCGAGCCGCAGCCGCACTACTGTTTACAAAAAAAAACAAAAAACATATGCTCACCTCTCCCCGAGCCCCCGCCGTCTTCCGCCGTATTCCTGCAGTGTCCCGGTGGCTCCCGCAGGCTCCCGCTGTCTGCACAAGTCGTCTACTGCAGTTCAGGACCTCTGGTGATGTCACAGTCACATGACACCAGCTTACTCCATGCTAACCTGATGTCACGTGACTCTGACATCACCACAGGTCCTGAACTGCAGTAGCAGACCTGTGCAGACACCGGCAGCCTGCGGGAGCCACCGGGACACTGCAGGAAGACGGCGGCAGACGGCGGGGGCTCGGGGAGAGGTGAGCATACCCTGTTCCCTGTCTCCACACTCTGTATACCCTGTCCCCTGTCTCCACATTCTGTATACCCTGTCCCCTGTCTCCACACTCTGTATACCCTGTCCCCTGTCTCCACACTCTGTATACCCTGTCCCCTGTCTCCACACTCTGTATACCCTGTCCCCTGTCTCCACACTCTGTATACCCTGTCCCCTGTCCCCACACTCTGTATACCCTGTCCCCACACTCTGTATACCCTGTCCCCACACTCTGTATACCCTGTCTCCACACTCTGTATACCCTGTCTCCACACTCTGTACACCCTGTCTCCACACTCTGTACACCCTGTCTCCACACTCTGTACACCCTGTCTCCACACTCTGTACACCCTGTCTCCACACTCTGTATACCCTGTCCCCTGTCTCCACACTCTGTATACCCTGTCCCCTGTCTCCACACTCTGTATACCCTGTCCCCTGTCTCCACACTCTGTATACCCTGTCCCCTGTCTCCACACTCTGTATACCCTGTCCCCTGTCTCCACACTCTGTATACCCTGTCCCCTGTCTCCACACTCTGTATTCCGTATACCCTGTCCCCACACTCTGTATTCCGTATACCCTGTCCCCACACTCTGTATTCCGTATACCTTGTCCCCACACTCTGTATTCCGTATACCCTGTCCCCACACTCTGTATTCCGTATACCCTGTCCCCACACTCTGTATTCCGTATACCCTGTCCCCACACTCTGTATACCTTGTCCCCACACTCTGTATACCCTGTCCCCACACTCTGTATACCCTGTCCCCACACTCTGTATATTCTGTCCCCACACTCTGTGTACCCTGTCTCCACACTCTGTATACCCTGTCCCCACACTCTGTATACCCTGTCCCTACACTCTGTATACCCTGTCCCTACACTCTGTATACCCTGTCCCTACACTCTGTGTCCCTTGTCCCTACACTCTGTGTCCCCTGTCCCTACACTCTGTGTCCCCTGTCTCTACACTCTGTGTCCCCTGTCTCTACACTCTGTCCCCTGTCTCTATACTCTCTGTAATGCGTGTATACTGTGTCTATACTGTGTGTATAATATGTGTAATCTCTGCATACTGTCTGTCTATACAATGTCTCATGTATGTATATACTGTGTGCTTCTCTCCTCACCCCTCCACCACAGACACCCATCTCTCCTCACCCCTAAACCACTGAGCCGCATCTCTCCTCACCCCTCCACCACAGAGCCGCCTCGATACTCTGCTACCCACAGAGCCGCCTCGATACTCTGCTACCCACAGAGCCACCACTATACTCTGCTACCCACAGAGCCGCCACTATACTCTGCTACCCACACAGCCGCCTGTATACTCTGCTACCCACAGAGCCGCCACTATACTCTGCTACCCACAGAGCCGCCTCGATACTCTGCTACCCACAGAGCCGCCTCCATACTCTGCTACCCACAGAGCCGCCTCCATACTCTGCTAGCCACAGAGCCGCCTCGATGCTCTACTACCCACTGACCCGCCTGTATACTCTGATACCCACTGACCCGCCTGTATACACACAATTCATTTCACCGCGCTCCCGATGCAATTGCATCGGGCCTTTTTACTAGTCTTTCCATAAAAGACAGTAATCGAACCCATGGTTGGGTGATGGTATCAGTTGCTGTTCTCCTGTTACACTAGTGGGAGATGCCACAATCAACTTTAAGGTTTTTGCAGCTGACATGGCGGGATTACAATGTCAGAAAGGGATGTGGATGTTTACCATGTCGTCAAAAAAAACGTCATCAATAGAGAAAGATATATTAATTTTTTTGTGCAATATATTAGTACATGGTTTCCCTGAATTACATTAGATCATATTACAACACATAAATATAGTAAAAGATTATATAATCATCAAAGGAACTAAAAAATAAAACATATATATAAAATCAATCTCTTCAAAACAGTGTTTGAACCTATGGCTAGGTGTTGGCATTTATAACCAATGTATTAATGGCAAGCACCACTGAACCCTTCTGTATTTGTTATCTTATTATTTGTCAGCTGTTCCTAAGATATCCTATATTGTTGTTTTACAGGTCCCACTATGATCAAGACAGAACTTGGCTGATGCTTACTGCTGCAGAAACCATACAAGAAATGATGTCAAATAAACATGATCATTAATTGATACAATAAAGAATTAAATAAACAATAAAAGAAAACATTCTGTGATATTAGAAACATCTTCTCATTGTGCAAAAAAGACTCCGTTGGAATAATATGCAAGAAGGACAAATAGTATTTTGGTTTGGTGAAAAAAGGAAGATGTTTTAAAACCCAGTAATATATTTATTTATTTAATAAAAACATTTTTAAAACTAAATAGTATTTAATAATAAAAATGTTTGGATAAAACATGATTTCAATTATTAAAATTTGTTTAAAAATAATTAAAATATTTCATTTTTTGAGAGATTTTAACTATCTATTATTACTACAGTTCACTGTTGTAAGAATATCTTTCCTGCTGTGGTACCACACATCAGACATCAATCCATAGAATACTCAGATAGACTGTCAGCGTGGGTTCTATTCCCATTAGTGGCTCAATTTAATGCTCCAGTATAATTACAGAGTTCCAGTTATACTGTATTAGTCATTTGTTTGTAAGAGTTGTCGTCTGTTCTATTTATGTGTCCAGATAAAAATCTGAAATAAAATAATGTACATGCCTTCTAAAAAAACTCCACAGGATGGCGCTAGAGAAGAAGTGTAGGAATCTAGATGCAATTACTATGACAATGAAAGTGGTACCCAGGTTTATATATTTCCGCCACAAGGGGCAGCAAACACCCTCTGGGTTTTCATGTACTGCTTCTTTTAGTGAATAATGACTGAGGATATATGGAGAATCATATAGAATTATAGTATTTGGCTTTGAGTGAGTAAGGGGAAGTAACAACTAATATATTAATTTAACAGAAAAAATGCTTGAAAGAACAGGGGCTTAAGAAGTCCCAATTTATGTGCTGAATTAACAGTAAAGGTGCTCAATGACTGCAAGTGAATTATTACTCTAAAATATGTGAAATGGGTACATCAGATCCCCAGTATCATGATGAGCTAGCTGTGTTTGTGAAAAAACTATGTGTTCAGTCTACTTAAACCATAAGTCTGGTTTTCCTATTCAAGTATGTGAGGGAAAATGTGGGAGTTGAATATACCTGTGTTGAGTAAAATAATAAAATAAAATAAGGATGTGTAGTTGCTTAAATTAGTTCAGATATTAAATTTAACCCCTTAGGTTTCAAAGTGTTTAGTTGGAATATCCAGTGTTTCTCTTTCTTCTTCAAAATCTCAAATCTGTTATTCAGATGTACTTTTACATGATCAATGGGGATTATTTTCAACAGTTTCGGGTCCTTATTGTGGTATAGACAAAAATAGTGGGAGACTCCATGGAGCTTGTATCCACTCCTTATATTTGACCTGTGTTTGTTAAGTCTCTCATGCAGAGGTCTAATGGTTCTTCCCACGTATTGTAATCCACAAGAGCACTCCAATAAGTAAATTACATAGTCCGTGGTACAATTCATGTTTTGTTTGAGGGGAAAAGACTTTTTATTAGCCGTTGAGAAGAATTCAGTCTTCCTTTGGATGATTTTACAGCATCTTGATGTAGTCTTTACTGCAGTATCTTTTTTGCTGGTATTAATCATATTGGTACATCTAAGACGGCTGGAAGCTACTATGCTTTTGATGTGCGGGGCTCTTCGGAAGGTGATACCTGGTTTCTCTGGAATAATAACTCCAAGTATTGGATCTTTCTTCGGGATGTGCCAGGGTGCATGTAGACTTTTTTTAATGGCTTTATGACAACTGGTAAATGCAGTTATAAAATTAAATGCGTGTTTGTTATCAAAGGTGGTTTTAGGATTGGAGGTTAGTAATGCTTCTTGTCTGATATTTCCACTGTGCCTTTGCGCACTTGATACCAACCTTCTGGGGTATTTTCTATCCAAGAACCTTTCCTTTAGGATTTCTGACTGGATTTTATAGTCACTTTCGTTGGTACAATTTTTCTTTATTCTTTTGAACTGATTAGCCGGTATATTCTTCAGCCACTTGTTATAATGTCCACTGTTGTAGTCTATGTAGGAATTCCTGTCAGTCATTTTGAAATAGGTTTTCGTACAAATATTCATTTGGTCTATGAAAATAGTAAGGACTAGGAAATTAATGGTGCTACTATATATTGTGGGTTCAAATGTGAGTCCCCATTTGTTATCTGCAATGCACATGATGAAGCCGTTCACATCTCCCTTTTCCCTGTCCCAAATTATGAATATATCATCGATAAATCTTTTATATACAATCAGGCCATCTTTATGTTCATTATCTAGTACATGAGTTTCTTCGAATAAGCCCATGAAGAGGTTTGCATATGAACATGCGACCTTCGATCCCATCGCAGTGCCATGCTTTTGATGATACATACATCCATTGAACGAGAAAAAATTGTTATTGAGTATGAATTCCAATCCTTCAAGAATAAAATGAATCATTTCATCATTTAATTTTGGATCATTTTTTAGATAATATTCAGCACATAGAGTCCCCAATCTGTGTTCTATATTAGTATAGAGGGATGAAACATCCAGTGTTAGAAAGGTGTAGGAATCTTTCCAGTGAATGTTCTTCAAGATTTTAATCATATCGGTAGAATCTTTGATGTAGCTTTCCAGTTTAAATACATACTTCTGTAGAACTTTGTCAATGTACGTTGCCCAATTGCTGGATAGTGAGCCAATGCCTGATATTATAGGCCTCCCTGGAGGGTCAATGAGACTTTTGTGGACCTTTGGAAGATGGTATAGGAACGGTACTGATGGTTGTTTGATTGTAAGAAACATCTTCAGATTCTCAGGGATGGTTCCTTTATAATATGCCCGACTTATTTTCTGGTTATAGATTTTCGTGGTTTGGATACGGGTCTCCTTTGACCTTGGCATAATACTTTGTATCAGATAACAATCTTTCTGCTTCATTCATATAATCACTGGTATCTTGTATAACAATCCCTCCGCCTTTGTCGGCTGCTCTGATCACTATGTCTCTGTTATTTTTTAGGTTTTTCAGTGCTTTTCTTTCATCAATTGTAAGATTATTCTTACTTATAGTTTCTTTTTCTTGCAGAAGCATATCTCTCTTTAGGTCATTCAACAGCAAATCTTGGAATGTTTCTAATAGATGGCCTCTACTCTCGAGGGGATAGAAATTAGATTTAGGTCCCAATGATTGTTCAGCGTAAGTGGTGTCTTTGGGCATTCCAGACTGTGTGCTGCCATCTGGTTTCATGGCGAAATGCCTCTTCAGGGTTAATTTTCTTACAAACTGGTGAACATCAATAAATAAATCAAAATCATCTGGTTTAGTGGTAGGGCAGAATAACAAACCCTTATTAAGTAATTTTGTTTCTTCTGGGATTGGTTTGTATTTGGATAAGTTTATAATATTGCTGCTTGATGGAGTAGTATTATTAGAGTCCTTTAATCCAAAAAGTAGATCCTTACTTTTTTCTTTGTTTTTCCTTTCCCTCTATTTCCTCTTTTTTTCTTTTGCCAGTAATGGGGCCGAAAAATTTTGTGATGTCTTGGTTTGCTATTTTCACCGTTGATAAAAAAGGAACAATCCCATTATTTTTATCTTTTGAGTTATCCAATATCACTCTTTTTGTAGGAATTGTGGCAGCGCTGTTTCCAGCTGTTGTTGTTTCCTCATTTTCACTGGTTATTTCAACCTGCATTAATGTAATCTCATCTGCTCCCATTAGATTTGGTTCAGGTTTTTTGGTTAGTTCTCTATTCATTTATTGCTATTCAAAATAATGGGCTCCAATGGATTCTCCCTATTAATTTTAGTGATTAATTCCTTATTTTTTCTAAGATGTTCTTCATCACTATCTGTTTTAATTTGTGTTTGTAAAGGGGAAACATGTGGTTCCTCACTGTTATTTCGTATTTGCACTGTTAACGTTTTATCTTTATTAGCGATTGGTGTTTGTACAGGGGGAGTTTGTGTTCCTCCACCATTATTATGTATTTGTGCCACTGTTATCATTCCTTTCTTACTAGTTGATGCATTTATAATTGTGGTTGATTCAGTATTGCTGTTAGGAAGTTTATCCATAACGATGAAGCCATTCTCATCAAATAACTCATCATGGAATATACTAGGTTCATCCTCGCTAAACATTTATTCTTCCTCTATTTCTTCATCACTCAGGGTCTCCGTGCTTAAACATGCTTCTGTTCTAGGGTCTGGTTTTTTCTGAGTTGTTTCTATGCTGGTGTTCCAGTTGTTTCTATGGCTTCTATTCCCATTTGGTTGGGGTTGGGTTCATTAGTATTTGCCCTGTGCATTGTTTCCAGATTCATTTTTTATGGCATTGCTATACCTCCTCCCGGAACTGTTGGAAAATTTCCTAGAGCTGTTAGAGAATCTCCTTTCTTTATATTCTTTCTGATAAGAGGAGATTCTATTTTTTCTATAGGTATTGCTTTCTGCTCCTGATTTTTCTTGGGCATAGTCAAGTCTGTCTCTGTTTAATTTCTTAGATTTCCTGATTATGGTATCATGTTCAATTTGAATAAGATTGGTACTAATATTAGATTAAATTATCTTGTACTTAGGGCATGTGGTGAATTTATGTAAATCCTCATTAATCCTATCCACTTCTATTGTTGCTGCATCTGCTAGTTTGGATCTCTTATCACACAATATGCAAAGAAAGGTGTTCATACATTTCTTCAAAATAAATTCCCAATTGTTAGTGAAGTCTACATCATCCGGAATGCATGATGCTAAAACCAGTCTGAGTCCCCTCGGACAAATGTTTTCTTCAATGTACACAGTCATAAAGGGAGAATCAATACCATCCTGTATCTCTTTCTTAAGTGCGTCTTCTAAAGAATGCAATAAATCCTTCATAGTTTTAATCTCCTCTTCATTGAATGTCCCGCTGACAGTTTCAGTCACATCATACGTAGAATTGACAGATCCAATGGTCTGTTGTATCAGTTTTTCCCTGGAGGAAAATCTACTGCGTAGGTAATCCATTATACCGGTAGAAATCAATCACTGCAGCTCTCTGTCTACAAAATATTTTTATTATTAAATACCATTTTTTCTTATTTTTATTATTAAATACTATTTAGTTTAAAAAAAAAATTCATTAAACAAATAAATAAATATATTACTAGGTTTTAAAACATCTTCCTTTTTTCACTAAACCGAAATACTATTTGTCCTTCTTGCATATTATTCCAACAGAGTCTTTGTTGCACAATGAGAAGAGGTTTCTTATATCACAGAATGTTTTCTTTTATTGTTTATTTAATTCTTTATTGTATCAATTAATGATCATGTTTATTTGACATCATTTCTTGTATGGTCTTTGCAGCAGTAAGCATCAGCCAAGTTCTGTCTTGATCATAGTGGGACCTGTAAAACTACAATATAGGATATCTTAGGAACAGCTGACAAATAATAAGATAACAAATACAAAAGGGTTCAGTGGTGCTTGCCATTAATACATTGGTTATAGATTCCCACACCTAGCCATAGGTTCAAACACTGTTTTGAAGAGATTGATTTTATATAGTTTTTATTTTTTAGTTCCTTTGATGATTATATAATCTTTACTATATTTATGTATTGTAATATGATCTAATGTAATTCAGGGAAACCATGTACTAATGTATTGAGCAAAAAATTCATATATCTTTCTCTATTGATGACCGTTTTTTGACGACATGGTAAACATCCACATCCCGTTCTGACATTGGAATCCCGCCATGTCAGCTACAAAAACAAAGTTGATTGTGGCGTCTCCCACTAGTGTAACAGGAGAACAGCAACTGATACTATCACCCAACCATGGGTTCGATTACTGTCTTTTATAGAAAGATGTATACCCTTTTCTTTTTTATTTGCTCCTTTGTTATTTATTTCTACTTTTATTTAACATATATTGATTATGTAGGTTTTTATTATATTTATGAGATAAATTGTGATGCAATATAGTACAGAGTACTCTTATAATAGTAAAATTGCGCCAAAATCAATGGCTCCACCCCTTTTGATGATGATTTTAACATCATTGCCAATAGCTCCGCCCTTTTTGATGATGTTTTCGACATCATGGTAAACAGACACACACTTTTTAGCAATTAAGGACCTTGCATTGTAAGCTATAAAAACCTTGTTTTGTGCTGTACATCTAATACCCTGATGAAGGTGCCAGGAGAGGCGCCGAAACGCATTGGTGGAATAAAGGAGATTGTTACTTTTGGAACCTACCGTGTTTCCCCGAAAGTAAGACCCTGTCTTACATTTTTTTGGGGGCCAAAAGTGGCCCCCGGTCTTACTTTCGGGGGGGGGGGTCTTACATTGGGTGCCCCAGCAGTGTGGCCTACAGGCCCCCTCCTGCTGGGACACTGCGGGAGGGGGTCGCACGTCACGTGCGCCCGCTCATTACATATGCACTGCATCCCCCTGTCAATCAGCGACCAAGGGAGCAGTGCATTATACGGTATATATGGGCCCCCTCCTGCTGGCACACTACCCCCCTGTTCTGAGGCCCCCACCGCTGCTGCTGCAGACATCTTACCCTCCAGGGTCTTCTTGCAGCAGCCAGCGCATCGGTCCTCTGTCCTCGGCTGTCTCCCGGATCATGTGACTGGCCGGTCGCAGTCGCGATGACGTCATGCGCTGCGACAGGTCACATGATCCGGGAAACAGCCGAGGACAGAGGACCGACGCACTGGCTGCTGCAAGAAGACCCTGGAGGGTAAGATGTCTGCAGCAGCAGCAGCGGTGGGGGCCTCAGAACAGGGGGGTAGTGTGCCAGCAGGAGGGGGCCCATATATACCGTATAATGCACTGCTCCCCCTGTCGCTGATTGACAGGGGGATGCAGTGCATATGTAATGAGCGGGCGCACGTGACGTGCGACCCGCTCCCGCTCCCCCCCCCCCTCCGCTAGGGGCCTTACATTGGCCCCCCCGGTTGTAAGGCCTTATAATCGGGGGAGGCCTTACATTAGCAGGCCCCCCCTTTACCCCTAGGCGGCCTTACAATCGGGGGGCCTTACTTTCGGGGAAACACGGTAGCATTCCTTGTGACTTATTGAAACCTGACATTCCTTGTGATTTCATTGAGGCAGCAGCGAGGACCGTGGTACACCATCTTCCCAAGATCTGAACATTTTTCCACATGCGAGTGGCTGGTGGAGGTCCTGCAGCAGCTAAAAAACCAAATGCTCATAAACCAGTTGTGGGGCACACAACTGGACCAGGTGATTGCACACCTATAGATAAACTCACACAGACAGTGTCACTAGTGATAGGGCACTATTGTGCCTCTTGTCTCCTCTCTTTTTGTATTTTTACGTATTAACCTTGTCCCATCACCTTGAGTTGCTAATGAGGATCTTCTAAAATTGTGGAGAGAAGAATCCTTTTCTTCATCTCAGAGATTTATGAGTATTTTGCTGAGTGAGGAAAAAAGACTTTTGGAGGACTACGAAAACTTTGAATGTACTGATAGAAGCTTCAAAGAAGTTTAAACAAACTTTTTTAGTTTTTTAGTTTTTTTACTTTTTTTTTTAGTTTAAACTAGTTCAACAAAAGGGAGGTTACCCTACAAAATACTGTAGAGAAATTTCAAACACCGATAAATCAGAAACACGCACAGTTTCAACGCGATTTGAACGACTTTAGAGATAAAAAAAAAGCCTATACCTTTTTAGAACCCATCACTAATTCTGAAATTTCGTCATCAGAAGCAGAAGTGTCTGACTCTGAAGGACAGAGAACGGGAGGTAGACAAACAGGCTTTGGAAAAAATCCAAGAGGGAAGAAGGGATGGAGACGTCCAAGGGGTGACCCTATGTCTATCAGGAGTATCGTTTCAGCAGCAGGGTAAATATTCAACCAAGGGGAGACCAATTTTTGGAACCACCTGGTGGCAGGGCATACGAGGGGAGATTTTAAGCAAGAAGAGAGGATCAAAACCAAGTAGAAGGGAGGGGCGGAAATCAATCACAATACTTTGGACAGTCATCACCCTTTTCTTCATCATCTTTTCTAGAACAAGGAGCACAAATGGGCTATGTTCTCAGAAAGAGACCCCTAAAATAACGAAGGGAGATAGTCAAATTATCAACCTCAGCACATGTTAACAGAAAAAGAAACATCAGTTTTAGCCAGAGGGCTGACCTTTGTACCCACGACTTCTTATAGATCCTTTTTATGGGTGAAAGATATCAACCTTTTCTGTTGAAAACGAAGATGGAAATTTTTTTTAAAACAAATAATAAAGAACAATGTCTTAAACTAGGTGTTGAGGAAGAAGATCTAGAAGGAATTAGAGAATTGGAACTATTGTCCAGAGAGAATGATAGAATAAGAGGTCTATTCACCGACCTAAAGAAAGTAAGTACAAAGATGCCCCCACCTAGTGATTATAATAACTTTATAATAACATTTGGTTGAACGTGATCTAAAAAGGCTTACCCATAGATGAAATAAATTATTTAATTTAGAAAAGAGTGAGTGGGAATCCCTTAAACAACTAGAGAAGAAAGAGGGTGTTGTTATTAAACCCTCCGATAAAGGGGCCAATATAGTTGTAATGGATGAAACTCCAGATGTGTATGACCATACTGAATGATTCACCTATGGACGACTATCCAGTGATCCCAGAGAGGGGTGCACTACTACTCTGGTTGAGATCCTGGATGAAGGCCTTAATAACGGTCTAATTTAAAAAAAAAATTAACATCAATTTCTAGTCCCTACGACGATAACGATTCCAACATTTTATGCACTACCAAAAGTGCATAAGGGGATAAGTCCCCTTAAAGGAAGACCAATAATAGCAAACATTGGGTCTTTGAGCCAGAATTTAGGCATATATGTGGATAGAGTTTTAAGATCATTTGTTACATCTTTGCTGTCATATTTGAGGGATACAGCTAACCTTTTGCAAAAATTGGATGGAGTAGTGGTTGAGAATCATACCCTACTAGCCTCGACTGATGTAGAGGCGTTATATAGTTATATCATTCATAAGACGGGACTATACGCGGTTGAGCATTTTCTTGGTGGTCATGCTACCCACTATGAGTTACAAAATGTGTTAATTTTAGAACTGTTATCATATATATTACATCATAACTACTTTATTTTCAACAAGAAGTACTTCCACCAAGCTCAGGGGGACAGCAATGGGTAGCTCATGTGCGCCCACCTATGCTAATCTCCTCCTGGGCTGGTGGGAGAAAAGGGTAGTTTTCTCTGATGAGTCTAAGTGGTGGCATCAACACATCATTATTTGGCATTGATATATCGATGATGTGTTTTTGATGTGGAATGGCACAGCCAATGATTTGGATAGATTCATCAAAGAACTGAATCAGAATGATCTAAATTTCACTTTTTCATATGAGTGGAACAGAGAGAAACTGGCCTTTTTAGATTTGGAGATCACTTTGGATAATGAAGGTAGCGTGCATACAAAGGTATACAGGAAACCCACCCCAATGAGCGGACTATTATTTTGGAAAAGTCATCATGCCATGCCACTGTTAAGGGTATACCAAAGGGACAGTATCTAAGAGCCCGTCGCAACTGTTCCAATGACACCTTATTAAGGGAAGAAGCAAACACCCTACGGAAGAGATTTAGGGACAGGGGCTACCCTAAATTCACCATCAATCAAGCTTTTGCTGGTGCTTTTAGCCAGAGAGAGAACAAGTTTACTTGTGCCAAAAAAGAGAGAATGAGAATTCGGAAACAAGGATAATAGGAACGTTTGATGACAAAGCCAATAGTATCTTTGGCATCCTTACTAAGTACTGGGACATACTAAAGACTGACAAAGATATAGGGTCAGAGATATCCGACCGACCGAAAATTACATTTTGGAAAGGTCGGTCCCTAAAGGATAGTTTAGTTCATAGTTTCTATAAAGGCTCGGAACAGGAGGGGTCATGGTCAACTAGAAGACCATGCGGCACATTTAGGTGTGGTAACTGTAAATACTGTGAATGGGATACAGGTGGGTAAGACCTTTAGGAGTGCATCAACAGGCAATACATACTTTAACAGGGATTTTGCAAATTGTCAGACATTAAACTATGTAGGGCAAACTAGAAGAGAGCTAAGGAGACGAATTTTCGAACATTTGGGTGATATTCAAATGAAAAATGAACCCCCAATATCATTTCATGTTTGGGACACACATGGTAATAATGAGAAATCTATCACTTTCTGTGTGTTGGAAACAATACCGGAGGATATCCGGAAAGGTAACTGGAATAAAAGAATTTAACAGAGAGAATCCCAGTGGATCTATAGATTAAATTCAGTGACTCCTGGGGGTCTAAACGAGAGGTTGACTTATAACTGCTTCATTTAGAAATGGCTCAACTGATGGTGTCTTTGAGAAATAGAACGGTTTGGATCTTATAGAATATACACCAGCAAACATGTTTCTATGATTTGATTCATGTGTGAAAAATAAGGCTACCTTATTTCGGGGTTTAAAAACCTTTGTTTAACAGAGCCTTTATTAATTGATTTGACTTTGAGATGTGTACACCAGGATAAATAGGATAATGGTTTTGGATGAATAATGGGTCACATATTGAGAAACCATTTTAAAATTCTATTCCTTGTAATCTATTGTTGTTTAATGTGATATAATTATGTGTATTTGACATTTGGAAAGAAATAAGTAATCAGTGTATTGTTACTGTGATTAAAGAGCATTTCTTGCTTTTTGACAAAGTTATGTGATGTGAACATGACAACAATAGACTTAACTAATTTTTGGAAAGAAAAGCAGTTGCTCACTATTAGAAATATCTGCTATATTGCATTTGGGTGAAATAACAAGTCTGGTGGCTTATTTTCAAAGCCTAATGGCGTCCTAATTTTTGATCTTTAAGATCATGTAACCAGAACTGAAGCGTTATTCCCTGTGTGCAAGTCACAAGACAGCAAAGGAATGACGATATAAATGTCATTTCTTAGGTATAGAGGACGTATATTGTGGGCCCACTTTAGAATGACGTAATTTCCTGAATACAGTGGACACTTATAGTAGGCTCTAGGATCATGTGACAACAACCGGGTGATGCGATTTACGTCATTTCCGGTACGCGGGTCACATGACCGCTTTGGAATGATGACATCTGCATCACTTCCTGGAGATGGAGGATGCTGGCTAAGTAAGATCAAAGTGTGGTAATCAGCTGGTTACCAATGAGGTAGAGTAACTGCATTGCGCAGGCGCTGACATCAATGCTGACATACAGCTGGAGTCAATTATGCAGTTAGGACAGGTCTATATAAAGAAAAAGGATT
The DNA here is from genome assembly GCA_033576535.1 of Allobates femoralis. Lineage (NCBI taxonomy): Eukaryota > Metazoa > Chordata > Amphibia > Anura > Aromobatidae > Allobates > Allobates femoralis. The sequence continues at coordinate 65,782,902 of JARQOC010000008.1, forward strand.
TCAGAGTGGAACTATCCACCTGGAGCCCTTGTTGGATGCCAGTGCCCATAAGGAGATAAGAAGGGATGTGATTACTAAGTACTGATCTGGGGTATTAACCCTGTGGTTACTGATTTGGCTGGATTAACACAAACAATGTCAACATTTTGATGGAAGGAGGTGTAGATTACGTTATGATTCTGGCAGGACTCTATGAAGTTGTGCTTACTGGTCTGGAATTTGGAATATTGTGAGTACTGATGGATTAACAGAGTTTTACTGAATGTTTTTTATGTAGTATATTTAATATGTCTCAACATTTTGATAATAGGAGTATCCAGAGACTATGGGACAGATAAATCCTTTATGAACACAATTTATCTGTGCATCATCTCCTTTTGTGCCTATTGCGTGGGGCCAGTATAGGCGAATCCCCAAACCTTGAATGACCGGTGAAGGAGACGGCAGGACGCACTGAGTACCTCGAGCCTGGAGACTGATCACCTCCCTAACAAAAACGGTAAGTCTGCTGATTTTATTATAATCTGTTGGCTTTACCTGTTTTTCGGGGTACCCTGTGCAGATTGCCTGACCGCGTCCGGTCTTTCAGGGTGTCTGAGACGGCAGAGGGGTTTTCTCCGCTGCTGGCCATTTGATTGCGGAAGAACCGTCATGCTAAGTTGTCTGCGGCCTGCTATGTGTTGTGTAGAGGGGAGATGACTGGTAGGAAGGAGCAAGAGGGTTTTTGAGCAGTGTCTGGAGAAGTAAAAGATATTGTATGTGAGATAGATCAAAGTGGTCACCTGTGATACGATTTTCAGTTCTGGAGAGACATCGAGTAACGACTCTGTTTATCTAAACGATATACATTGAGTAAAGACTCTGCATGAGGTCAAGTAACTTGACTCCCATAGGGGCATGTAACTTAGAGTAACTTGAATCAGTACATGGCCTGATAATTGACAGAACATGGAAGTCAGACAGGGACAGATAGGAAGTGTAGACGGCTGTGAAGGTCTTGTGCTTAAGTGTAAGTCATCTCCCCAGTCTTAAGTGTTTGTTTTGTGTCCATTATCTTAATCTATATAGAGAGAGATGGAGAAGTTAATGCAGTTGTGTCGCATAGGCCCTAAGACTAATTCAGATGGCAAGTTAGATCCATGTACATTAATTGCAATTCGTGAAGGGAAACGTTATGTTAAACAATGCAAGAAGCTTATGAAGTTGTGTGGGATGGTAGAAGGAGGTAGGCTGCAACCCCTGGAGTGGAATTCAGTCTTAAGAGAGAGGGAAGGTGTTCTAGAAGATAATGGGTTGTTGTCTACTGCCAGGGCATGGGAGAGAGTTTCTCAAAGTTTGTATAGAGAAAATTGGATAGAGGAGGAAAGTAAAAAGAAAGAAAAAAGTTTAAGTTATGTGTATTATAGAACTGTACAATGTGAATTCCCACCACCGTATAATGGAGGCACAATGACATGTGCTCCCTCTGCTGGAGCACATGTTTCCTTGGTTGGGGGCCATTTTGTTGGTGGAGCACATGTTTCCTTTGTTGGTGGCCATCTTGTTGGTGGTTCTCAGACCTCCTCTGGTGGCGGCCATCTTGTTGGTGGTTCTCAGACCTCCTCTGGTGGCGGCCATCTTGTTGGTGGTTCTCAGACCTCCTCTGGGGGCGGCCATTTTGTTGGTGGAGCACGTTTCTTTTGTTGGTGGCCATCTTGTTGGTGGTTCTCAGACTTCCTCTGGTGGTGGCCATTTTGTGGGAGGCAATACCTCTGGCAGCCATTCTGTGGAGGGCAAATGTGTTACAGTTGTTGGCCATTTTGCAACATTGCCCCAGATCATACAAACTGAACCAAATCATGTGACGGACATAAATTTGTCTAAACCAGACCCTGTTTACCCAGTGATGACCACAAATGGCCAGTACCATTCTACTTCAGGAAGTGAACAGGTTTTACCTATGTTTCCTGTCACAACTGTGTCGGGTGGGCCACCAACCCTTTCCCCTAACACTCCTGTTGTGGGTCTAGCAATCCTCACACTTAGATCACCCCCAGCACCTACACTTTCCAATGTCACTTCCACTGGCAATTCAGCCGCACACCCACATGAGTTACTTCAAGCAGCGACCTCTCCTCCTAACACTCCCGCTGTAATAACACACATACATAGTCTACCTAACACTACTCCTGGTACCTCACAGGTTCTCTTGCAGCCAAGTGCACACCTGTACAGAACTGTGGCCACTGAATCAAGGGAGGGCTCAATCTGGGACAGGGGCACCAACATCACAGGGAAGTCAAAGGGGAGGGAATGTTGGCAACCCATTCTTGAAAAAGAGCTTCCTGAGGGACCCTTGTTAGTGGTGGGTAAGGGTGACATTACGACAATGGAAACAGATGCAATTGTTAATCCTGCTCTCGGTTAGAAAACAACGGAGGTGTACATAGAGCTATAGTGGAAGCAGGAGGGGCGACTATTCAAGCTGACAGTCGAATCATTGTTGAGTCACGTGGGCAGATAGCTGTTGGAGACATAGCAGTGACAAAGTCTGGCAATTTTCCTTGCAGAATGATCATACATGCTGTGATCCCTACATTTGACCCCTCACATGCAGATGTCAGGGCTGATGTACAACAGCAAAACCAGGGACCCTTAGTACCTCGTACAAAAAATGTCTGCTTCAATTGTGGTAACCCGGGGCACTATAAACGGGATTGCAGGGCCCCTCTTCAAGGACGCAGATTGAGGAACCACAACGAGAAAAATCGCAGATTCCATTATCCTCGTCACAATGACCAATACTGCGGCCAACCATCACAAGCTCGAAAATCGCACCGCTCTCTGATGGATCTGAATTATTCATGATACTGTAGAGACTGGAGCAAAAAGTCTGTGTTTCTGTAGTTAGCCTCTTACCTGGGGAGTGTGAACAGGGGGGAGTTGGAAAGAACAGTCACAGAATGGCGTTTTACACAAAATATTCAGGCTGTGCACACAGATAGTGAGTTCCAAATTAATGTGTTTTTTTTATTGTATAATCACAAATCTGGACGCCTCTTCTGAAGGTTGCGCACATTATCTAGTTTTCTTTATTTTTCTTTCAGATTTTTTTTTCTTGTGCAGATTACATACAGGAAATATACACACTGCATGCTTCCTATGTGCACACAGCATTATTGTATCCAGTTAGGTATCATGGAGAGAATGGATTTTTTTGTAACCCCGGTGACAACGTAGCTTTAGAATCCATATATATATTCTAAAGGGGGGGAATGGACAGGTGATATGAAAAGTTGCTTGTTTTTTAAAGTTTTCAATAGTTTAATTTGTAAGTCGTCATTAAAATGTAAGCGTTTTCTATATATATTTTGTCTTAAATAGAGGACAGAGCAGACACAGTACACACACCTCGTGATTGCACTGTTCTGATGTGTGAACATGTTTCATATGAGCTCATTACTAATGCAGATCTTGAGTTATTTTACAGATGTTCGTGGATTCTACCACTGGACGTGCTGTGATTATACAACAGGAGGTAATAAGGCAAAACCACTCCCTCTGCACATATCGCCATGAGGAGGTAGATGGGGATCTGCAATCACTGGAATGGGTAGCTTGCAAAGGGTAAGATGATCTGCAGATCTTTCCTAGAGTCACATAAACACCTACAGAGACCGCAGAGAGTGTATGAGCCTGTATGGAGGCTCTCCTGTGATCAGATAAGTCTGGTAGAGTACAGGTACTCACACCTGAGCTGGTGCTCAAGCCAGAGGTAATGCTCACACAGGTGCGGCTGCCAGAAGCTGTGGCGAGGCCTAGAGTCGAGAGTCTCAGACCCGGGCACCAGGGCAGACCCAGGCACCAGGGCAGACCCGGGCACCAGGGGCTCCTGTCACTCCTGATGTTCTTATTCCCGCAGAAACAGGTGATCGAATGGAAAGGAGTGCAACACGCAGGGAGCCAGCTGAGGAAGGTCTGTAGACACCAGGCGGTAAGCGTTCTCTGCTACGACTCTCTTCTCAATGATGGCTCAGGTAACCCAAGAACTAACTCATTTGTCATTAACTGCTACCTGTGTTTTAGTGGACAAGGTTTGGGTGGCACCAGGGTTCAGTACCCAGTTACACTCAGTCTTGTTTGATGTGTGACTGATATAATGGAAGAGAATCTGTAGTGACCCCGCAGAACCACGAATGCACCCCTCGTCCACTCTACCATTACAGTGATTGCAGATAGATGATAAAGACAGCTCCACATTAGGTGTAGGCAGGTGTGCCTGTTGCGGTAATCTCTTTTCAGGATCCGATGCAGAAACAACGTTACTTCTGAGGAACTCACGATGAAGGTGGTATGTAGAAATTAGGCTCCTGATGAGGTAAAGCTGCATATGTTATAGTGGAGGTCATTAAGGGTATTTAACAGTATCTGGAAGTCAGCAGCTTTCTACAATACGTATCATGCATAAGACAGTGGACAATATGAATGGGAGATTAACATTAAAGGTGCAAGGTAGAGGAAACGGGCAAGACATAGATGAAATGTTTGTTTTTGTTTAATTTTCCTCCTCAGTAAATAAGTTAAAATAAGATAATTCTCGCAAGTAAGGAGAATTAAAGTCAATGTTCTTCAGAATTTGTGCTTTATTTCCCACAGATGAAATCATCAGCGATGTCCAAGCCTTAATAATTGTTTAAATAGTGTGATAAAGAGATCAATTCTTAAATCTTAAATCAGATTCAGGAGCGCATGGTCTCATGTCAGGAGACCGGGTTATCCTGAAAAGATGCGAGAAAGAGCCGTGAGCCGAAATTAGATGGCTGATCCAGCGTCTCTGAATTACAGCAACTTCAGTGGAGACTGAGGGAAAAGGACGCGGCAACTGTTGGAGACTCCCCACCAGCAGATGAACTCCGATAATAATAGTCACTGACATACACCGTGATTCACTGTCACATATATGACCTTATAACTCCACATGAGGTCTGATATACATATGGAATATCCAAACTAAGGCAAAATGGTTACAGGAACATGATATAAATGAGGACTCAGTGAGGGAGAAACATTCACGTTCCTGAGCAAACTATTACTTCAAGGGTAGATAAAACTGTGTATAACTGACATTACTCTAATAACTTGTATATGTAGCCGTAAAAGCGCTATTTTACGTTATTTTATGTTCTTTTCAAAGTAATCGGGTTAACGTGTAAAGGGAAATGTTACCAAATAATCTCTGGTGGTAGAATATGACCCTGAGACAGAAATGTCCATCCATGAGTGTTGTGATACAATTCTGGGTATCCAGGTAGGGAACTGAGGTGAAGCAGGCAGGAAAGGCCCGAGGACGCGGATAGCGCGATCCTATATACCTCCTGGTGTAACCAGAATTGTTCATAACAATTGTTCATAAGAATTGTTCATATCGCATGTATTTTAAGCCAGAGATCACGTTAAAGTAGGTTTTGAATCCTTTATCTCACCCCTAGTGGCCATAAGGAAGAATATAGTCTAGATCAATTACATCTATGATTAACAGAGATTCGTCAATTATACCATCAGAAGACCTTCAAGGTTTAGCAGAGCAACTAGGCCCTTCATCGATAATGGTGCTCCAAAATAGAATGACCTGGACATGTTATTAGCAAAGTAAGGAGGGGTTTGTAAAATTGTATGTCTATTCCAGATAATACAGGTCCCACCGGGAGGTTACAGCAGTTATAAAGAAAATGAATTCTCTGCAATAAGAATTAAGAAGGAATTCAGGTGTAGAAGATTCCTGGGACCATTACTGTCCATAGATGAAGGGATGGTAGAGATGGCTGGTTTAGATAAGTGTTGTTATCCTTGTCTTAAATTATTGTAGAAATTATTGTTTGTTGTGTCTTTCCTATGCAAGGAACATGATTGAGAAAGGAGTAGACCTCAATGTCCGTTTTTCCTGGCTCACAAGGTTGGTCTTTCTGTAGACACAGAACAGCGAGTATCCAATTAGGCTGTCCCCCATTCCTCTGAGTTATGGTAGGTAAGATACATCAAATGGTTCATGTATGCAGAGGCTGTAACAAGGGGGGTCTATTGGTTGGTACTTCTCGTCTTAACGGGCAGCACAAAAAGAGTTGCGAGGTACATTGGACAAATGTGATAGGCTCTAGTAGGGACAGGTTAATAAAGTATTTACGGGGGATTGTTAAGGAGAGCCTTAAGATCAAAATACTTAATTAACCTTAAGACATAAGGGCTTGAGAGAAATGACTCAAAGTGTATTATTTTCACCTTACATAAGTTTGTATCAGACAAAGATGGCTACCATTTCCTCTTCTACATCACCACATGTTCTGTGACAAAGCTGCAGTCAAGACAAAGAGTGATCAATCACAGAATGACACCTCATCAGATGGCTTCACGGATCAAACTAACTTTTGGAGACCTGAAAGGAATTTACCTTGATGACCTCATGAACAATCCCCCTCCATGAACTAGACCATGTCCTACCAATAAATACATTCCATTTGTCCAAATTCCTTGTGTAACCGAGCCCCCTTAAAGAACTTTGTTAAAACCCTTGTGTGATCAATAAAACTCACTTTGGAGCTGTGCCTTGTGGAGGGCTGAGGAGAGCTTACACCTGATTGTGTTATCGGTGTATTTCTTTCATCGCATGCATCAGTCCATATCAATCAGGACAGGGGCAGGCAACTAACTTGTTAATATTATTATAAAATATTAACCATATCAGCATGAGCATATCACTGAATATAAGGGAATCCAGGCTAAAATTTGTTGTTATGATTAGGTAAGCTATGATGGTGGCTATATACTTATAACCTGTGAAGGAATATATATTTTGGGGATAAGTTATCATATTTTTTATCAACTAAGCACATGGTTGTGCAATATCAGAGCGGGAAACCATATAGATAGGGGTAATGTGATTGAATGAATCATTGAAGTATTGTAGTGTGATATGTCTGGATAGGTTTGAATATACCAGATATGCACACTATGAATTGATAAAGATTTATGCACCACAAAAGTTTATCTATAGTACCCCATGAGATGAATTATACATATTTGTGATGATCATGTCCTTAGGATATATGTAATTAATCATAATTTAAAAAGAAGGACACATAAATCCCCTTCTCTGGTTATAAATGTAATCCTATTATGTACAAGAAAAGAATAAGAATACTAATCTGACATATATATTTTTGATGTAACCCATACCCATTTCCCTTTTGTTTAGAATTTATCCTGAAAAACATCATCCAGATGTGATGACAACTTATGAGGATTCACATATACCACATTTTTATCCTGGCCTCCTGATGAGCCTAGTCAGGTGAAACGCGTTGAGGCATATATAAGTAAAGAAAAAAATATTTTGAAGATTGAAATCCAGATTCTATGAACACTCTAAATTGGCTAAAGTTTTGGAAGCCCTTTCTACTAACCATAAAAAGCTGAGTATGCGTGATTATATGAAGTAGAAAAAAACGAGTGTCATCTGAGATTCTCTTGAAATTATTTGTGGTATTATTACATCAAATCATCTATTTGTAATATAGAGTGATTTTTTAACTAATTCAGTTGGTAATCTAAAAGTGGAATACCGAACCACTGACATCACATGGGATGCTGATTTGTATTTAAAATATTCCCTTCAGTTGTACATCAATTCTGTTGTTTAGCTAGAAATGCAGGGGACAGATGAGTGACAGCCGTCGTGGTGCGGGGGCATCGGTTAAGTTAGGGTGTCTCCTCCGCTGCCAGGAAGTGGTCGTAATAGGGCACTCAGAGTATAGGAGAGATAGAAACCTGACAGCTTTACCAATTGGATTCTTTATTGTGTGTTTTTGTTTGTTTGTTATCACCCCCTTTTGTACTTTTCTAATAAAGTCTTTTGAAACATAAGAAAACAATGGGTGTTTTAGAGTTAAGGCCCAGTCTCACATAACGACTCATCAGAGATCCCGATAACGATGTGCAGAGATCGCTGGTGCTTCGTTTACACATCGCTGGTAAGATGTCAAACAGGCATCTTACCAGCGATGTGATAAACGACGCACTAGCGATCCAGAATTATACCGAGGTCGTTATCAATTTTCTCTCCATAGTGTAGCATTGAGATTGTTGCTCATTATCTTTGTCAAACACAATGATGTAGTGTTCCCAGCGGGAGGACAACGATGCAGGAATGACCCAGAGCAGTGTGTAACGATCAACGATCTCACAGCAGGGGCCAGATCGTTGGTGCGTGTCACACAGAACGACATCACTGTTGCATCACGAATTTCGTTACGCAACAGCGATCCCAATAGCGATCTCGTTAGCGATCTCTTTATGTGTGACAGGGCCTTTACTCTGATTTTTGTAATCATTATTTGCCAACACCAAGAAAAAAGGGAGGGTATTAGCACAGTGCTGTCATGGTACCAGAAAATCAAATTACCAGTAAGTAATTATCATCTTTCCCTCTCACCATGACAGCACCATACGTGAGAAATTAACACAGAATAGTGCTCTAGGTTGAGACCACTGACGAAAGCACCTAACTCCCAAAGGATAGCGAAGAATGCCCAAGGTCCAACCAATAGCGTCAGAAGAATGTAAAGGGAGACGACCTGACTGCTACTTTGCAGATCTGCTTTAAAGGGATCCTGTCACCCCCAAAACGCCTCATAAGCTATTAAAACATGTCCCTAGTGCATGTTATCACTTATCCTACACTCATTTTGGCTCCTAAATGCATCTAGTGAAAATGTATAAAAACGTTATTAAACTCACTCATTAGCGATGTTAATGAGTGGCTACTATATTCATAGTCACCCAGGCAGGCTCTCCCTCTTCATAACATCACGCCTCAATAGGCGTGATCTTTAATGCTGATTCAAATGTGCCCCTTCCCGCTCTGTTCTCTGTCGGCGGGGCTGGTAGTGCGGCTGTATGACGCGAATCGCGTCATTTCCGGCTTCAGGTGACATGGTACACCCGCACCACTCTGTTATGCCTTCACCACGCATGCGCAGTGCGGGTCTTGAAGCTAACAGAGCGGCGCGGGTGTACCCACGTCACCCGAAGCCGGAAATGACGCGATTCGCGTCATACAGCCGCACATTGCAGCCCGGCCGGCACAGAGGAGAGAGGGGAGGCGCGCATTTGAATCAGCATTCAAGATCACGCCTATTGAGGCGTGATATTAGGAAGAGGGAGAGCCTGCCTGGGTGACTATGAATACAGTAGCCACTCATTAACATCGCTGTGAGTGAGTTTAATAACGTTTTTATACATTTTCACTAGATGCATTTAGGAGCCAAAAGGAGTGTAGGATAAGTGATAACATGCACTAGGGACATGTTTTAATAGCTTATGAGGTGTTTTGGGGGTGACAGGATGCCTTTAAAGATGCATTGGCCCTTTCAGCCCAAGAGGTGGCCATCACTCTGGTGGAATGAGCCCTCATCACTTGAAGTGAATCTTGACCGTAAGATAAATAAGCTAGGTTAATGGCCATTTTAACCCACCTGGCTATAGTAGATTTTGTAACTATATTCCCTTTATTGGGTCCTTGAAATAGCACAAAAATAGCTGTGGATTTGCTCCAAGAACTAGACGTCTCTAAGTATTCCAAAACGCATCGTATTACGTCCAGAGTATGAAACAATAAGTCTCCCTGGTTTTTGGGTTATTGCAAAAAGATGGTAAAACTATTTCCCGCCTTCTATGGAACTTTTTATGGTAAAAAAGTGAGGTCTGGTTTTAAAATAATTCTATCTAAGATGGTTGTGAACGGAGGGTTAATTAAGATGGACTTTAGTTGACTTACACACCGGGCTGAGGTCAAAGCTACTAGAAGTACCAATTTGAGGGTAAGGTTTTTTATAGAAATTGAAGCTAGTGGCTGAAAGGGGGGTTTTGTAAGCACAGTTAATACTAAATTTAGGTCCCAAGGAGCTATTTTAGGACTGTTCAATGGTCGAGAAGCAAAAGAGGTCCTAATAAATCTATGGACCCAGGAGTGGTCTGTAATCTTTTTATCAAAGAGGGCTCCTAACGCAGATACCTGTACTTTTAACGTACTTGTAAAGCGGCCCTTTTGCAGGAACTCTAACACCTCACTGGGAAGTTAATGTCAAACCTGAAAATTCAAGGAATTTATCCCAGACTGAACAATATTTAATAGACATTACATTTTTCCTACTCATTCACAGGGTAGACACTAGGTTTTTGGAAAAATCTCTGGCTGACAATAATCACCTCTCAAGAACCATGCCGCGAGATGTAGGCTGTGCACTCGAGGGTAAAGGACTGGCCCCTGAGTCAGGAAATTGGGCACCTCGGAAAGAATCCATGGGTCCAAGGTTGACAAAATTCTCAGGTGCGTGAACCAGGCCCTCACTGATAGATGAGAGAAATCTGAGTGTGCGTACTGCCCCTCCGTAATCTTCCCTCCTGGGAGCTACCACCTGATGGATGTGGCTGTGTATCAGTAAAGATGGGGGGGCATAAAGACGCCTCTCTCATCTCACCGTATTCTTTTCTTCCCCTTTAATTAAACACTTACAGTAATGTCTTCAAATATAGAAGGTGTCTCCTCAACTACTGTGTGTTCAATACTTGTAAGACAGAGTTTTTTCTCATAGGTCTGTGAAAAGTCTTTGTTGCAGAGCACACAGACCTTGTGTTTTGTCCTGGCAATACATTTTTTGGCCTATAAGTGAAAGAGGAGACATCATTCCATCAATATATTGCCTATTGAAAGGCACTCACCCCTCCTGATGCCGACAAATACCACGTTTGGCCGGGCTTTGGGCTCCTCCATGGTGAGTATACCTGGATCCGACATCTTGGAGACGCTTACAAGCTCCTACTAGACGTGTCTCTGAAGCAGAAGGGAGTTTTTGTATCGGTGCTTGCGGCCATCTTCCGAACCCGGAAGTGCGCCGCATCCTCCAGGGTGTGTGACGTCATCTGGCCACGACCTGGAAGAGGCCGCATTCACGCATGCAAGCTCCATGAGGCGCGGCTTATAGCAACACTCCCCTCCTCCCGCTCCGTCTCCCTCTGGAGTGGGCAGCCAGAATGCCCATAGCTGGTATCCGATTAAGGGGGTCCGTTAAAGGACTCTAAAAGCTCATGCCTGCACTCTGACCCAAGTGGCATCGGGGACCTGGCTGCCTCCTGGCCCTCACCAGTCCCATCGATCCTAAGGTAACTTCAATCGGTGTTCAACTTAAGAACAAGAAACCACATTGAGGGCTGGAAAAAGGGGCCGACCCTTTTATCTTCAGTAGGTTTCCTGTTCCTTGGTGGATCCTCCCTCTCTCACATACGGTGCTGTCATGGTGAGAGGGTAATAAATAATTGATCACCTACCAACCATTAGGAGTTTAGGCTCCTACAGACCAGTTAGACGCTTCTAATCAAATTTATACCTGCATTAAAGAAAGCTGCCTTAGATTGTCACCTGTGTAAAAGACTTCTGTCCACACACTCAATCAGTCAGGCTCTAACCTCTACAACATGGGCAAGACCAAAAGCTTTCTAAGCATGTCAGGGAAAAGATCCTGGATCTGCACAAGGCTGGAATGGGTTACAACTAATAATAATATTTATTCATTTTTATAGCGCTATTAATTCCATAGCACTTTACATACATCAGTAATGCTGTCCCCATTGAGGCTGTAATCACAGCCACAGATTCTAGGATATACTAGGTGTAAGTAAATGTAGGCAGGTACTGTTGGGGATAAATTCCTAGTAGTAGGATAGGTCCCAAAGGCCCTTCAGGTAGTTTTGTTATTGTTGGCCTGTGGCTCTCTCCTGTGTCCATCTGTGTGGGGCGTCTGTATGGAGGCAATCTGTCTAACAATGCACATAGTGTATCCTAGAATCTGTTTCCAAACATAACGAAGGGGCTGTGATTACAGCACCAAATTGTTTTCCTGACAAAAGCTTGTGCCTGAGCCGAAACGTCGTTTTTTTTGGAAACACACTTTGCACTGAAAGTTAAAAATCTGAAAAGCAACTACCATTTTCCTCTTTCTTTTTTCACGCAATGTGTGCCAGGGCTAACACTTTATACTTTTTTGACTCTTTTCCCTTGAGCACCTAATTAGTGGTTGAGCTTGATGCTATACTTCTAACTATTCCGTGATTTCACGTGGACCATGTGAACCACCCCGAGACATGTCCGTTTATTTCTCCAGCTGCACGGAGAATAAGGGTCTATGTATCTGTGAAAAAAACTGCTGTGTGCTGTACATGTTATACATTGCAAAGTATCGGAGAAGCTTTGTAATTGCATTCTTTCTTTAGCCATGTACCGGAAAAAATGGATGGTACACTGAAGAAAAACGCTAATGTCACGGGTACCGGTATTTCACGTACGTGTTTTATACACACGTGTGAAGGGGCCTTAGACGAAAGGGAAAAAAAAACATTTTCCTCCTAATTAAATCTCCCCTGGTGGTGTAAAGTGGAGGGGTCAATATCACTTATTCTAATTCACTGAGGTAGATAAGAGAAGTAATAACTCTGTTGTTAGTGTTTTACTACACCATGTTTTTATTACATATAGTGTCACAGGACGAACATTAATGAACACTCTGTAGCATACATATACACATACCGCACAGGTCATGTGATTAATTACACAGGTCTGCGACTAAAAAGCTGTTTGATTATTTTCATCTAATTTCCGTGTATTTTGGTGTGCTGAAAATGAAAAAAATATTGAAAAAAATCCTGGAAGTCAGGGTTTGCCACAGGATGCAAAATTCTCTTCAAATTTAGTAAATTTTTCTCAATTTTTGGTATTTTTTTTATCTTAGTGTTTTGAAAGTCAAAATTACTATTAATTAATTCACATCAATGCATTGAAGATATACAATACCAAAAAAGTATAACTTTCGAAGAAAAGAACTTTCAGAGTGAGCTAATGAAACCAGCATCAACATGTTGCAAGCTGAACGGCTCTGACATGCCCGGGCTTGTTACAATTGTTTTATCTTGGTTCACACTTTTTAATCTCAGTTCGTGTTAGCTCATCATATTCCACCACGTTTCCCAAAATTAGCATTATGGCTCAGCGGAAGTGTATCAATTCGCCCGACAGTCTCTGTTACATTTGTGGTGAATATACAGTGTTGAGGCAACAGCTGAATATTACAGACTTTGTGAAAAAAGTATACTTCGCATATTTCGGACTAAAGCTTTGAGATCAAGATAAAGCTTGGGCGCCTCATAAAGTGTGCAAATGGTGTGTTGAGGACCTGCGAAATTAGTTCAAGGGTAAGAAAAAAGCTTTCCGTTATGGGATTCCTATGGTATGGCGAGAGCAAAAGAACCATAGTGACAATTGTTACTTTTGTTCATGTGATGTGAAAGGGTATAATTCAAAATGGAAGCATTCCATTTCATACCCTAATATTCACTCAGCAATTCGTCCCATCCCCCATGGCACAGATATACCAGTACCCAAGGCTCCTGCTACCTTGGAAGAGATAACTAGCTCCGATGAAGGTGGAGTCATACCTGAACCCGATGATGAATCAAGTTATGACTTTGAAGATGATACAAGCCCAAAATTGTTTTCCCAGGAGGAGATGAATGATTTGGTAAGAGACTTGAATCCGCTGAGTTACTCGACTCAAGGCTCAAAAGCAAGAATTTATTGATGCCAGGAGTGTTTTTTTCATGGTTCAGACATCATGAAGACGAGTTTGTTCCTTACTTTGCCCAGGAAGATAAGTTGGTTTATTGCATCGATGTCAAAGGTTTGATGGGTCAATTCAAAATCCAATATGATTCAGTGCAATGGCGTCTTTTTAAAGATTCTTCAAAAAGAAGTCTCAAAGCAGTTTTACTCCACAACGGCAGTTTTTATGCTTCCATCCCTGTAGGTCATTCCGTACACCTCAAGGAAACCTACGAGAACTTGGAATTGGTTCTTCGTAAACTTAAATATGAAGACCATGGTTGGCAAGTGTGCGGGGATTTGAAAGTCTTGTGCATGCTGCTCGGACAACAAGCTGGGTATACCAAATACCCTTGTTTTCTGTGTCCATGGGACAGTCGAGACCGACAAAATCACTGGACCAAGAAGAAATGGCAGCCGAGGGTGCTCACAGTTGGTAAAAAAAATGTCCTCCAAGAAACTTTGGTTCCCCCCATAAAGTTCTTCTACCACCTCTCCACATCAAATTGGGATTGATGAAGCAATTTGTAAAATCACTTCCAACAGATGGAGAATGCTTCAAAAACTTGGTCGTCAAGTTTCCAGGCCTCTCGGAGGCAAAATTGAAAGAAAGGGTGTTCGTCGTACCAGACATTAGAAGGCTTATAGCTGAACAAGAGTTTATCAAAACCATGACGCATCTTCAAAAAGATTGGTAGATTGCATTTAAAGAGGTCGTAGAGAAATTTTTAGGCAATAACAAAGACCCTGACTACAAACAAATCGTCGGACTAATGCTGAAAGCATTTCGAGCTTTAGGTTGCCTGATGAGTTTGAAAGTGCATTTCCTCCATTCCCACCTTGACAACTTTCCTGAAAATTTGGGAGCTGTGTGTGAAGAGCAAGGTGAACGATTTCACCAGGACAGTAAAAAGATGGAAAGAAGATACCAGGAAAGATGGAGCATTACAATGATGGCAGACTACTGTTGGACGCTTCAGAGAGACATTACAGATGCTACTCACAAGCGTAAATGTACCAAGAGAAGCCTCACAGGGAACAAGAATCGCTTTTAGTGTGTGTTAGTGAGCTCATTGCAATTAAAAAAATGATTTTCATGAAACATTTGTAAAAAAAAAATAATTTTATGAGTCTATTTTCATTTATTTTGAGGTATTGTTTTATTTAACATAGTTAATTAAATTGTCAGAAAACGTGATGCCCTATGACAAAACGGAAGTCATTTTTGGATTCAGCGCACTCAAAAACATAAAGATTATGGGGAATAACCAAAACAGCTCTCGAAAAAATTTTTTTTGCAGACCTGTGTTACAAGACCTGAAAGGTCTTGGAGCTAGTCAGGTGGAAGGTTTTCAGCTGCTCACTCAGAACGTGCAGCCTCTGTGCAGGTCCTGGTAGCTTCCTATCCTGTTCTGCACCAATCAGTGTGGTAGAAGGAAGGCTGGAAAGGAAAAACAAGGCGCTACCCTAGGGTGTTACTAGAGTAACAATTGGAAATGTTCAGAAGGTTTACACTCACCTGGCTTGGTTGTGAAAGCCACAACCACTATAACCACAACCACTATAATAGCGTGTAAGGTTTGCTGCAGTGTTCCCAAATAAATTACACCAATAAAAATAGAATAAAAAGAAAGGGATTCTTATCCGCGCTACCATATAAACCAATCAACATTTATGTTGATAAAAAAGGAGATTTTTGTGTACTCACCGTAAAATCCTTTTCTCTTAGCCTCTAATTGGGGGACACAGAACCGTGGGTGCTATGCAGCTGTCCACTAGGAGGCGACACTAGGCAGAATCTGCAAGAGAGTTAAGTGGCTCCTCCTCTGCAGTACACACCCCTGGAGCAGGCTCTGCTTCCCCAGTTTTGTGCTAAAGCAGTAGGAGAGTTAGCCGATCAGTAACAGTATAACAAGGCTTGCCACAAACAGGCAACCCTGTGTAAGCATATAATAGAAATAACGTTAACCGGTAACCGAGAATATTAGCATCACAAGGCCTGTAAACAACAGTCATTGACTAATCCTAAAGATTACCTAGACAGGGACACCTGTGTAATCCGTTAATAAGCAACTACGTCTTAACAGTATAATCGGACCTGTATCCAAACAGGTACATGGTAAGCAGTAAAAATGTAATAGCGTAACAATAGTATAACAAGACCTGTAGAAGAACAAGGCACTTGTGTAAACAGCTAAAAATTAATGGAGTAATAACCTTATAACACGGCCTGTAATCAAACATGCAGACCTGTGTAAACAGTTAATCATGTCACCGCTGAGAAGTAAAGGCCCAAAAGGCCAATAGGGTGGGGGCTGTGTTCCCCAATTAGAGGCTAAGAGAAAAATATTTTATGGTGAGTACACAAAAATCTCCTTTTCTCCTTCGCCTCATTGGGGGACACAGAATCGTGGGACGTCCCAAAGCAGTCCCTGGGTGGGAAATGCGATGGAACTAGTAACGCTTAACATGGTCAGCGCATAACTATGTCCCTCCCGGAGGGCTGCTGCTGCCTGGAGGACCCCGCTATCCAGACCTGCATCTGCCGAAGACCAAGTGTGAATACTGTATTTGCTTGTAGACGTATGCCGGCTGTACCACTTGGGTGCCTACCACACAAATTGTGCTGACGCCTGGAGCAGGACGGCCTATAGGGCCCCTACTGCCGTAGTAGCATGTGATTGAAGGGATAAGTGACTTGGATGGTTGGTGGCATCCATCTAGATAACTAGCCTTATAGGCTGCCATGTCTTTATAAGAGGTCCCTTGCAAAAAGAAGCGAGACTCCAACCTCTTTCAAGAAGTGCTGTCCTGGATACATGGATGTGTAGGACCCCGACGAGATCCTGCGTCTGTAGAGCCTACACGGCCTGATGGATCGGCAGCGTGCGCAGTAATGGCAGCGTGACTTTTTCCTCTGGTGGACGTAGCATCCCGCCCTTGAATGCAAGGCTGGAAATGTCCACAGGGCTATCTTATCTTGGTGGAAGAGATGAATATGTATTTTACCTGGGAGCGCAGCAGGCTCCGATACCCTGTAGAAAGACGTAATCGCCCTCAAAAACCATCACTGCTTGTATGAGAATGCTAATGGCAGTATGCGTATAGGCTCAAAGGGTGGTTATTGTAAAGCCGTGAGGCAGAAGTTTAGCTCCCACGGGTGTAATGGTCGGTTGCATGGATGAACTAACTGGAAGCCCCCTAGAAGGAAGGATATCCTTGGGGTCTGAGCTTAAAATATTTGTGGAAGAGATAGTCAGGAATTGAAAACTGCCCCTTGAGCGAACCTAAGAACAGGCCTAAGTCTAGGCCTGATTTGAAGAAACTGAGAAAATCTTGATGGGGAATAGTGCTCAGTTGTATGTGCTCTAGCGGTGCCCCACGCAACCAATAAGGATTTCCCATGCGTGATGGGATATGTTTGATGAGGATGGCTTCCTTGCTGTGATCGTGTTCGCTACAATATCCTGAGGAAAAAAAACCCTTGGGATAAGGTCCAGGTTCCCAGGACCCCACCCTCAAATTCAGAAGTGAGAACTCCTGACGATAGAACACGTCCTGCGAGCGTAGATCTGGACTGCCTGTAATGACGATCTGGTAACCGCTAGAAACGGCTGTTCTGAGTGAGAGACGGAAACGGATCCTGGCCTGGACTAGTGCGTGCGTTACCATGACGGTGGGTCCTGGGATCTGTCCGTGAAGGCTCGAACCTTGCCTTGCATGGCGATACCATGGGGTCCGCCTCCGGAATTGCCTAGCGCCAGTAAATTTGTGGGACAACATGAGGGTGTGAGATCGACCCCTCTGAATCCCTGCCTTTACGGCTGAAGGAATCCGCTCCTGATTGTGCACCATCGGTATCTGACCGTCTGAAAGTATTGAGTGTGTGGAATCCAGCTAGTGAAGTACGTGATTAACTACTTTCCTTGCCTGGAGACTGCGGGTTCCGTCCTATGATTGACATCTGCCACCGCTGTGCCATCATCTGACTGTGCTGTAACAGGCTGCCTAAAAAGTGTCGGAAAGACGTCAGTGCTACACCTATTTCCTCGAACGTCTCGTAGATTGATGAGCCTTTTTGACTCAGAGCGAAATCACTTGCCCTGTGTTCTGCGATGGGGTCATTCCATGTCAAGTGATCCAAAAATGAATATTTTTTTTCCCTGACGTCCTCAGATTTTTTTAAAAAATTTTCTATATGAAGAACAACTTTATCTAATTACAAAAAAAAAGTTTTGAATTTTTTTCTTTATCAGTTAATTTTTTACAGATTTTTAAAGTTTTAAAAAAGTGCGAATTTTGGCCTGGTATGGCTTTACATTTTCTATCATATCTCAGGCTAGAAATAAGATAGAGAAACAAAATAAACACCAATCTACTCAGAACTGTCCAGGCTTTCATCAGATATGTCACAAGAGGGTCTTTGTTAATATTTTACCCATGTGATCGCAAGCGCAAAACTTTAAAACGCATTTCCGAAAAATCGGCGCGCTTTAAATTATTCAAAAACTGCCCATGTATCTGCTTTGCTCTTAGCCACATCTGTACCAAATTTCAAGTTGGGATCGCAATGGGATCATATTTTAACATATTTTACTAGTAATAGCGTCAATGGGTCATTCCATATCAAGTGATCTAAATATGAATATTTTTTTTTACCGGACGTCTTTAGATTTTTTTTTTTTTTTCCTTTATGAAGTATCACTTTAGTTAATTACAAATTAAAAGTTTAGAATTTTTTTCTTCATCAGTTAATTTTTTACAGATTTTTAAAGTTTAAAAAAAGGGTGAATTTTGGCCTGGTATGACTTTACATTTTTTTTATCTCAGGCTAGAAATAAGATAATGAAGTGGGAGAGGCATCATTTTACTCAGAACGGTAACAGCTTTCATTTGAGATGTTACAAGACTATGTTTCTTTATATCAAATTCAAACTATTGACGGGCAATTGTGAAAAAATGACTGATTGTGTTCTTGGTGATTTTTGAATTGACACTATAATAGTTAAATATTTTGCACTTAGGTCCAATGAATGCGTCCATGGGGTCAAGCTGGGACAGAGTCATCACAAATTAGCCTTATTTGCAGATGACCTGCTACTTTACATCTCCCAGCCCCTGGTCTCCATCCCTTCGGTCTTAATGGAGTTTGAACGGTTCGGACAATTGAGCAACTTTAAAGTGAATTGCTCCAAAACCGAGGCACTCAATATTTCTTTGCCTGGAGAATTGGTTTCTCATCTATCTAAACAGTTCCCATTTAAATGGAAAGTAGAAGCCATTAATTACTTGGGAGTCCTTATACCAAAAGACCTTAAACAAATATTCAATTTAAATTATCAACCCCTTTTGACTAACGCGGAATCGGCATTTACCTCCTATAGACAATTAAAGCTATCCTGGTTCGGGAGAATAAACGTAGTCAAGATGGATGTCTTGCCCCGACTCTTATATACTTTTCAGACAGTTCCTGTTCTATTGGATAGAGGCTTCCTCTCCAAAATGCAATCTATGATCCTTAGATTTGTCTGGGGGGGCAAGAGGTCCAGATTGCGAATGAATATCCTATCCTTGCCCAAGACCAGAGGAGGGGTTGGACTACCCAACATACGAGCGTACTTTGTGGCTTCCTCTCTTGTTAGAGCTCTAGATTGGCATTATCATGCGTCCTCCAAGAAATGGGTAGGGGTGGAGCAAGAGGGTTTGGGGATTCCGCTGAAACACCTGCTTTGGATTTCCCCTAAAGACTCCACAGACCTAGTACCTTTGACAGACATGACAGAAACACCTTGAAGGTATGGCACCTAGTGACGAAAACCCTCCGCTTAAACGACAGACTTAGCCCTTTGACTCCCCTTTTTTCCAACCCATCTTTCCCACCCAGATTCGACAGGCAGAGATTTTTATGTTGGCGGATTGTGGATGACACCCGAGTAGGACAGACTCTGTCCAGTGGTGGTTTGCCCCCGATGGCAGAGCTACAACTCAAAGAACCTATGAGACCTCTTAAGTGATTCGAATTTCTCCAATACAGAGCATACTTATATTCAGCTGACCACTCTTGCAGGGTAAGATTGACGCCCAACGTATTGGAGAGGTTATTCCAACTGGAGGCTCCACCGAGGCGCAAAATATCAGTTCTATACCAGGCCTTAGGGTCCATGAGAGAGCAGGGCACCCTTTACTTCCAACGTGCTTGGGAGAGGGAATTGGGGTGTAGCATTTCAGAAGCTAATTGGCAGAAATGCTTTATATATTTACTCACTCACTAGCTAGTGCTTGTTCTGCACAAGAAAGAAGCTATAAGCTGCTCACTAGATGGTACTTGTGCCCGACGACACTCCGGAACATGTTCCCTGGAACCCCTGATACCTGCTGGCGCTGTGGGGAAGAGAAGGGTACAATGATACACATTTGGTGGAGTTGTGGGGAAATCTGGCGGTTCTGGTCTGAGGTTTTCAATGCATACGCCCGGATAACAGGTAAACAAGCCGAATGCTGCCCAGAATCGGCAATGTTATCCATTTTTCCAGGTCCTATTGGGCTACAGAAGAGGGATATTCTCCGCTTTTGCATCTCGGCTGCTCATGCTGTGATCCCGAAGTTCTGGAAATTAAGCCGGGCTCCATCTCTACTTGATTGGTTCAAAGAATTGATGGACATATATCGAATGGAGGAGCTTGCAGCTGATGCGTCGGGATCTCGGAACAAATTCTTAGGGATTTGGGTTGAATGGATTCTTTTTCACGACTCTGCAGAATTTAGGAGTATCTTTTCCAGCACAGATAATATGGCTTGACCTCTGGCTGATGGGGAGCCAGTGGGATGAGTACCCTTTCTCCTTCCCATACCTCACCCGTCCCCCCCCTCCTTTTTTTCTTTTTTTCTTACGTGGCTTTTCTTTCCCAGTATAACTTTTTCTAATGGTTTTTGTTTCTCTTCTCTCTCTCTTCTTTTCTATCTCTCTTTTCTTCCCATCTGATACATTCAGTCTAGGTATTTCCTTTCTACACCTATACCTTCAGAATTCTAGTGAACATTAGACAGGTATCGGAAACTCTGAGCTGTGAGTAGATCATTAATATTTCGGCCTTCCTTTCCGGTACACCAGTCGATAGACTATTCCAACTAGGCCTCAACGGGTAATGACCCACTTACGTGGTCAACCTGTTAGAAGGGGCCAAGTGATAAAAATCATTCTGCTGGGGCTGCTTGTCCCCTTGACATCAGAACATCTCAAAACCCTGAGAAAGGTTGTATACTTGAGTGTTTGGAATTATATTTAGATTGTAGTATATATTGCACCAGAGATAAGCGCAAAAGTAAATTTGCAGCTTATCTTAAAGTTACTAATAACTTTGTGAATTCTCTTTTTGTATATTTTATATGTCTCAAGATTTTGTTAAAAGATTGAATGTATGTCTTTCATATGTTTTTTCAAAATTTAATAAAAATGAGATTAAGCATAGTTAAATATTTTAAAATATGATCCCATCATGATCCCAACTTGAAATTTGGTACAGATGTGGCTAAGAGCATAAAAGACACATGGGCAGTTTTGGAAAACTTTTATTAAAACGTTTTTTCAGAAATGCGTTTCAAAATGTTGCGTTTGCGTTCGCATGGGTAAAAAATTAAAATTAACAAATATACTCTTGTGACATATCTGGTAAAAGCCTGGACAGTTCTAAGTAGAATGGTGTTTATTTTGTTTCTCTATCTTATTTCTAGATCGAGATAAAAAAATGTAAAGTCATACCAGGCAAAAATTCACCCTTTTTTTAAACTTTAAAAATCTGTAAAAAATTAACTGATGAAGAAAAAAATTCCAAACTTTTAATTTGTAATTAACTAAAGTAGTACTTCATAAAGGAAAAAAAAAAAAAAAAATCTAAAGACGTCAGGTTAAAAAAAATATTTATATTTAGATCACTTGATATGGAATGACCCATTGACGCTATTAATAGTAAAATATGTTAAAATATGATCCCATTGCGATCCCAACTTGAAATTTGGTACAGATGTGGCTAAGAGCAAAGCAGACACATGGGCAGTTTTTTAAATATTTAAAGCGCGCCGATTTTTCGGAAATACGTTTTAAAGTTTTGCGCTTGCGATCACATGGGTAAAATATTAACAAAGATCCTCTTGTGACATATCTGATGAAAGCCTGTATAGTTCTGAGTAGATTGGTTTTTATTTTGTCTCTCTATCTTATTCCTAGCCTGAGTTATGAGGAGAAACGTAAAGGCAGGCAACAGCGAAATTCACACTTTTTCCGAACTTTGAAAATCATTAAAAAAAAAAAAAAATTTTTTTAAAAAAATTTCTCTTCACATTTTGCATTGTCTGACATGCTATTATCAAATAACAAAATCTCAAAAGAATTAAAAATATAGAGGTAATAATCATTGGTTCACTTGACATGGAATGACCCGATGTGGAACACCGCACCACCTCCTGTCAGGCTTGCGGTAGTGGCCAGATTTCTTCAGCGCGGTGAAATGAGACGCTTTTCCTGCAACGAATGGCCGAAACCACTATTGGGGAGACCGCCTGGATAAAGATGACCGGAGAAAGACTCGTCAAGTGCTTGAAGGACTTGTTCCATGACTTGAGTATGGGGAGCGAAGGCGGACTGAGATGCAGGTGACCCAGAGGAACTGTCTCTATTGCCGACATCATCTTGCCTGGGTCTTGCCTGGCACGCCTGAAGAGGCCGAAGAAAAAAGGGTGCGGACTCCCAGCCGCAGGCCCCAAGCCTTGTTTTATGAAAGTTTGACCAGAGTTGTGAGATCTTGCCTGTTGGAACAGAAGCAGAATTGTGGAGGTTGAGCAGCTCTCGAGCATCGGTGCTTTGGATGCCGACACCCCTTGGATGGAGGATAGCCATGACATCTGCCATAACTGTCGTAAACCGAAAAAGAACAGCAGTTAAATCGAACGGGAGTACCACGAGCTGTTAGTGTCCATGTTCGATTGCAAATTTCTTAGTAGTCGCATGTTGCATACTCAGAAAAACGTCATGTATGACTATGGATACAAGGTATGCTCCCTGCTCCATAGAAGTAATTATGGCTTGGAGAACCACTGCGGGAACATCCTATCCAGCCCTATTTGTTCAGCTGTGTTAGGTCCAGCAGGGCTAGTACTGTGCATTCCTGTGTGGTGACCCCTGCGATGTTGGAATAGACTCAATTAAAACACACTCCCCGCGTGATACGGTACCTTGGCTCCTGAATAAGGAGAGACTGTAGCACGTGGACGAACGCCTGGGCTTTTGGAAATAGCGACGCATTTGAGCTCCGATATGCGAGACTGGTTTTGGACAGATGAGATACTCTTCTGGAAAGCCTGGAAAAGGTCCCTGCGTGGCGACCGATCCTTTGTCAGACTTAGCCTAAGCTCTGACCAACCCTAACGATTCCGAAGGACCGGAATCCGTTATGCCTACGGCGGATAAAGGCTGTCCTGATGTGCTCTGGGGGTGGGAAGCGCTTTTGCCTCCTTAGCGTCTGAGGTTAACTTGTACAGTAATTCTCCCAACAGGTGTCCACTGAGGCATGGGAGACCTGTGATGGCCTCCTTGCGAGCACTTCCGCCTCCCATCCACATAACCAGATGCCACGTCTACTGGCGATGGCAGTGGACGCTGTTATTGCAGAGCAATTGGCAGCATCCAGGACTGATGTATCAGGTAGTCCTGAGGTAACGACTCAAACTGTCTGAGCCACCAGAGTAGGATCGGCGGGTGAGAAGCAATAGTGCCTGACGGAATTGAAGCCGTACCTTGATCACCGTACGGTTATTAAACCAGTTGTCGGGACGAGATCGATAATTTAGGAGAAAGTCTTATTACAGAATGACCTGCAAGCTACTTACGTGCTAACTGTGCACGGTTCAATGTAGAAAGCAGAAGCATGCATAATGTCTGGCCAATAGGTGCGGTATTAGGTGTACCGACAGGTACCTGCCTCTGACACGGTGGTGAAAAAAACCCAATGCATGTGCTGCCCAGAGTGACCGTGCCTGCGCCGCTGTGGGAGTCAGAGACATTAAAACTACTGTAGGACAGGGCAGTGACTGACCACCTGATGTGTTTACACTGCCCCTTGTATTATGACATTACTCCTTGCATGATGTATGGCGTGAGAAGGACAAAATGAAGCAGGACATCATTGCTGGTTGTCCTGCCGTCGCTATTGGGAACTGGCACAGAACGAGGCTCTGCAGGCTGCACTTTCCGGAACCCCTGGAAACGGCCTTACACTCCTGAGTGACGTACTGCCGCAGGCAGGGAACCCTGCTGGGTTCCTTGACCCCTGGCTCCAGCTGCCCGTCCTGAGGGCTGCAGCAGGTGGGCCGCTTTGCTGAACTCCCTGACCTTTTGGCAGCAGTGTCCTGAGGGCTGTGGCAGGCAGGAAACTCTTCCTGCTCTCCTTACGGTACTGCACCGCACATACTCAGTGGCCCAAGTGTGCTTTCAACCCTGCAGCAGGGATGAAGCCCTGTCATGGCCACAGTACTTGCTGTCATGCTGCTGTAACCAATGAGGAGCTGTGCCCAATCCAGCCTTAGTCTGGCCGATGGTTGCCACTAAGGATTGTGCACACTGTTATGTTTTACACTGTGCCCTGTGGATAATGGCAGCCGCTGCTTACAGCAGGGCAGTACCACCATCCCAAGGCATGCCGTAGGCTTCGTGCCATTCACCGCTGTCCCAGCCCCTGCTTGCTGTGCAGCTCCAGTCCGCCCCCTGCTATGACGCTGTCTGCGTCATTCTCGTCATCCAGGGGTGGGCCGGGGGCGGGGAAAAAGGCGGGGGCTTCGCTCTAGGCTGAAGCCGCGGCCTCAAGTAAAAATAGAAGCCGAAATGACGGCAGGCAGGCGCGGAGGTCCGGTCCGGGACTGGAACAGATCTAGACCCTGCTGGACCCCAGGAGCTGTGGCCACATACGCGCTTGCCCAGCGCAGCCCCCCAGCAGGAGAACCCAGTGGACTGGGTCTCCTGGACTGAGGGGTAGGGTGGCAGCCCCCATCAGGAGAACCCAGAAAACTGGGTCTCCTGCTGACCCTGCAAGGAGCCCAGAAAAAAACGGTGCTCCTGCTTGCAGTATTGTCTCCCTTCCCCATCAGGAGAGAGCAGCGAATGCTGATCTCCTGGAGTGAGTTCCATGGATGATTTGCTGCAGCCCTTAGGGGACCCCCGGGGAACAGGGTTTCGTGGCGGCAGGGCTGGCACTCCTGGGGAGTTCATCAGTGGTAGTCAGCCAGGCTGAGGCCTCCGGCATGTGCTGCACAATGCAGCTGGCTTTCTAGCCTTGTCCCCTGACCCCTTTAGGAGCACTTAGCAGAGCTGTGGCTCCTGGTGCTGCAGTCTAGCATAGTGCTGCGGGCCGTGCGCATCAGAAGCATTCAGCAGCGCCAATGCGTCTGGATTGCGACCGTGCAGCATGTTTGTGCTCTACCTGCGGTGTCTCAACCTATTCGCCCCAGAGGGGTGGTTAGGGTGGGATGCTGCAGTCCATCATTCGAGGGCTTCTGTGTACCCTCGACCTCAACCCAGGGTCCCCAACAGTGGGGAACTGGGGAAGGAAGACCATCATCTCGACTTCAACCAGGCACCCCCAACAGTAGGGGGCCGAGGAAGGAGCAGCATGTGGGGGAAAAGTGTCGACCTCAACCAGGCGCCCCCAACAGTGGAGGGCCGAGGAGGGACCATGCCGGGAGTCTCTACAGAGACCCATTTTTCTTCTACTTGCAAGAAAAAAATCAAAAAGTGAAAAACATTTTAAGAAAATAAAATTTAGGTGTGCCTCCTAATGACACTAAGCAAAAACTGGTGAAGCAGAGCCTGCTCCAGGGGTGTATACTGCAGAGGAGGAGCCACTTAACTCTTTTGCAGATTCTGCCTAGTGTCGCCTCCTAGTGGACAGCAGCATAACACCCACGGTTCTGTGTCCTCCAATGAGATGAAGGAGAAATGTGATTTTTATTTTCTACGCATTTCTAGGCTCTCTGTCCCCTTCATCAGGAAAAAATGACAGATGTACATCTGTGATTGTTTTCCTGATGAAGGGGCCAGAGAGACCAGAAACTCTGGGATTTTTTCTTCATGAAGGGGCTAGAGAGCCCAAAAATGCATAGGGAATAAAAATCACATTTTATCAACATAAATGTTGATTGTTTATATGGTAGTGCGATCAAGAATCCCTTTATTTTTATTCTATTTTTATAGATCTGTGTGGGGCAGGAGGAGAGATCAGGTCTCTCAGTGATCGGGAAGGACAGTGTCTTTGTGTTATCCTCCATCACAGGAAGCTGCATCAACGCTAATAGAGGCACTTGCTTATTAGCAAAGTTTATTTCTTGTCAAAAGTGCATCTTATAGTCCAGAAAATACAGTTCTAAATTAATTTCACTTTCTTAGTGAGTTAAATGACTGTATTTTTTTGTACAGTTTGGCAACAAAATATTTAATATCTCTCTATGCGAGTTATGTATGATAGTAAACAAACCATGACTTACCAGTAATTCATTTTTCACATTTTAGTTATGATAACGGCTTCTCCCTGTGAGTTCTTTGGTGTCTAACAAGATGGGCTTTCTGTACAAAACATTTCCCACATTCTGAACATGAAAAAGGCTTCTCCCCTGTGTGAGTTCTATGATGACTAAAAAGATATGATTTATCTGCAAAGCATTTCCCACATTCTGAACATGAAAAGGGCTTCTCCCCTGTGTGAATTTTCTGGTGTGTAGCAAGATGTGATTTCTGTACAAAACATTTCCCACATTCTGAACATGAGAAAGACTTCTCCCCTGTGTGAACTCTCTGATGTCTAACAAGATCTGATTTATCTATAAAACATTTACAACATTCTGTACATGAAAAGGGCTTCGCCCCTGTATGAGTTCTCTGGTGACTAACAAAATTTGATTTATATGTAAAACATTTCCCACATTCTGAACATGAAAAAGGCTTTGCCCCTGTGTGAGTTCTCTGGTGATTGACCAGATTTGATTTACATGTAAAACATTTCCCGCATTCTGAACATGAAAAAGGCTTCTGCTTAGTATGAATTCTCTCATGACGAATGAGATCCGATTTCTGGCTAAAATGCTTCTCACCTGTGTGACTTCTTTGGTGTTTAACAAGAGTTGATTTATCTATAAAACATTTCCCACATTCTGAACATGAAAACGGCTTCTCTCCTGTGTGGATTTTCTGGTGTGTAGTAAGATGTGATTTCTGTGCAAAACATGTTCCACATTCTGAACATGAAAACGGCTTCTCCCCTGTGTGAATTTTCTGATGTCTAACAAGAATTGATCTCTGTACAAAACATTTTCCACATTCTGAACATGAAAAAGACTTCTCACCTGTGTGAATTTTCTGATGTCTAACTAGAATTGATTTCTGTACAAAACACTTCCCGCATTCTGAACATGAAAAGGGCTTCTCCCCTGTGTGAGTTTTCTGGTGTATAGCAATTTGTGATTTCTGTACAAAACATTTCCCACATTCTGAACATGAAAAAGGCTTCTCCCCTGTGTGAATTCTCTGGTGACTAACAAGAACTGATTTATGTGTAAAACATTTACCACAACCTGAACATGAAAAAGGCTTCTCCCCTGTGTGAATTCTCTCATGTCTAATGAGATCTGATTTCTGGTTAAAATATTTCCCACACTTGAAACAAGAAAGTCTCTTCTTCTCTGTGTGAATTTTTGGGTGTTTAACAAGAGATGTTTCGAGGGGATAACCATTTCCATATTCTAAACCTGAAAATGACTTTTTTGATTTATGAGCAGTTTGGTTTGTACCGCCTCTTTTGTGACTTTGATTTTTCTTTGCAGTCTGTAATGATTCAGATAATAGGACCTGTTTCATAGGATCATATGATAAATCTTTGCTGTGAAGAAATGATGGAATATCTGGAATAATGTATTTCACTTCAATTGTATCCTGTGTGGTTTCACATTCATCCAATTTAAAAATTGAAGATGTCAGTTGTCCTTCTGATATCCTGGTACAGTCATCTGACAAGAATAAAACCAGTTATTATTTTTGAATAAAATATACCTAAGTTTATCTTTTTGAACATTTCTACTTAAAATGTCAATTGAAATAACAAGTTATGTAACAAAATTGAATTATTCACTAAGACAATGACAGTTCTAATAGAAGACCTCTTGGCATGACCCAGTAGAGCGTGGAGTTCAACTGTTTGTTGATTCTGCCTCACAAATATTGGGATAAAAAGCCCACCAAAAATGTTTGTAGGTAAAAATGGTAACAATAAAAACTTCTACTAATCCCGCAAATAATAAAACCACGTTCAGTTCCATCGTCGTTCATTGGAAAAATTAGATGGTTTCCACATAATTAGGTAGTCAAAGTTTCTTGAAAAGCAAAATGTAATTTATAAACCAAACTACATATAGCCTCTTTGTAAAGTATATAACAAACTGAGTCCACCCCTCACATTTTTGTACAATTTTATAACTTTTCATGAGACAACACTGAAGTTATGACACTTTGATACAATGTAAAGCTTGTATCAGTGTACAGCTTGTATAACAGTCATTTGGTTTGCCATCTAAATAATGCCACATAACCATTAATGTCTAAACTGTTGTCAACAAAAGTGAGTATATTCCTAAGTGAAAATGGCCAAATTGTGACCAATTAGCCATTTTCCCTTCCTGGTGTCATGTGACTCATTAGTGTTACTCTCAGGAGTGAATGGAGAGCAGGTGTGTTAATTTTGGTGTTATCGCTCACACACTCGCTCATACGAAGAAGTTCAACTTCTCATCGCAAAGAAATCTCCGAAGATCTGAAAAAAAGAATTGCTGCTCTACATAAACATGGACTAATCTATAACAGTATTACCAACAAGCTGAAACTGCAAAACTGTGGCCAAGACTATACAGCAGGTTCCACTCATAACAGATCTTGCCATAGTCGACCAAAGAAGTTGAGTGCACAAGCTCAGTGTCATATCCAGAGGTTGTCTGTTCAAAATACACATGAGTGCTACCAGCATTATTGCAGAGGTTACAGAGGTGGGGGTGTCAGCCTCTCCGTGCTCAGACCATACACCGCACACTGCAAAGGTTATAGGGGTGGGGGTGGAGGGGTTAGCCTGTCAATGCTCAGACCATATGCTGTACACAGCATCACATTGATCTGCATGGCTGTCATCCCAAACGGAAGCCTTTTCTATAAATGCTGCACAAGAAAGCCCGAAAACAGTTTGCTTAAGACAAGCAAATTGAGGACATGGATTATCGGAACCATTTCCTGTGGTCCAATGAGAACAAGATAAACTTTTTTGGTTCACATGGTATCAAAAGTGTGTAGCAGCAACCAGGTGTAGACTACAAAGACAAGTGTGCCTGCAGTCCAGCATGGTGGTGGGAGTGTCACTATTTGGGGCTGCATGAGTGTTGCTGGTTGCAGGGAACTACAGTTCATTGGGGGACGCATAAATGTCAACATGTTCTGTGACATACTGAAGCAAAGCATGACTCCTCGCTTCAGAAACTGAGCTGCAGGGCAGTTTTCCAACAAGATACTGAGCCCAGACACCTCCAAGACGAACCCTTCCTTGCTAAACAAACTGAGGGTAAAGGTGCTGGACTGGCTAAGCATCTCTTCAGACATAAACCTTATTGACCATCTGTGTAGCATCCTCAAATGGAAGGTGGAGAAGCGCGAGGTCTCAAAATCCACCAGCTCTGTGATGTTGTAATGGAGGAATGGTAGAGGATTCCAGTGGCTCCTGTAAAGCTCTAGTGGACTCCATGCCCAAGAGAGTTAAGCCAGCGCTTGAACAGAATGGTGGTCACACGAAACATTAACACTTTAGGCACAATTTGGCCATTTTTACTTAGGGGTGTACTCACGTTTGTTGCCAGCAGTGTAGACATTAATGGCTTTGTGGGTACCTTTACACGCGGCTACATTTCTAGGGTGGCTACAGGTAACTTACTGGTTGCAGTGAAATCATGGAGACAAGGTTCTATCTTGTTGCTGTGTACAAATGGAATAATCTCTCCATGATTTCACTGCAACCAGTAAGTTACCTGTAGCCACCCTAGAAATGTAGCCGCGTGTAAAGGTACCCTGTGAGTTATTTAGATGGCACACCATATTTACACTGTTATGCAAGCTGTGCACTGACTACTTTCTATTATATCAAAGTGTCATATCCTCAGGGTTGTCTCATGAAAAGATAAAAATATTTATAAAAATGTGAGGGGTGTACTCACTTTTGTGATATACTGTATTTGGCATTGCTGTAGTGAAAGAACCCACTAAACATTTTACAGTGTGTATTGTGAGAGAATAGGTAGCCATGATAAGTCGGAGCAACCATTTTGTTCTTAGGCTGGCTTCACACTACGTTTTTGTTGCTGTTCGTGGGATCCTGGTTTTTGCAGGACCCAACAAACAGGAATGGACAGCACCGGATTGGCAACTCCGGATGCCATTTCTGTGTCCGGGTCCGGTATCTGGACACAGAAAGAACAGGGGGGAGCTGAGCCAGACAAGTGCTGTCAGCGCTGTCCACTTTCACTTTAGCAGTGTATCTATATACACTGCTAAAGTGAAATTAAGTCAAAGGATGGTCAAAAATAAAAAAATAATAAATTGTCACCTATCCGCTGACTCCCAGTGTCCCGCGATGACTTCATCTAAGAAGGCAAAAAGCCCTGTTCATCACCTGACCGGGAAGGGGTGGGGCAACCCGATCCGCTGATAGGTCACATGAAAATGTTATTATTTAATGAAAAATGTATTATTTTTTTATTTTTAACCATCTATTGACTTAATTTCACTTTAGCAGTATATACAGATACACTGCTAAAGTGAAATTGTACACATGTACCATGGGTACAGAGCAGTGCTCTTGTTCTGAGCATGCTCTGTACCCTGGAACCGGATCCGGGAACCGATCCAATGATTTAACGAATCCGGCTCCATAGGCCCTCATGTTAAGTGTCTGGACCGCAGCGGATTAGTTTCTGTCCGATTTTGTCACTGAAAAAAACGATGCAGTCTTCATTTTTGGGACCGGTGAAAAAAAACAGGACAGAAACGAATCCTGTACTGAATACACAAAACCGGATGGCCAAATGTGGCCAATCCGGCATCATAGGGATATATGGGAGGCAAAAAAGAGAATTTTGTTTACGTACCGTAAATTCTTTTTTCTTTAATCATCAATGGGAGACCCAGACAATGGGGTTTAGGGCACTGCCCTCCGGAGGTCACACTAGGTACTACAAGTTTGTAGACACCGCCTCCTCCGCTTATAAACCCCTACCGCAGGGAACATCCTCAGTTTGGTCCATAAGCTGCGAGGAGAACATAAACCACACCCGAAACATCGGGAAGAATGCAGTGCACAGACGGTCAACAACCCGGCAAACACTGTCTCAACAGAGAGCAGAACAAATGCAAAACATGCAAAGGAACAACTGGGTGGGTGCTGGGTCTCCCATTGATGATTAAAGAAAAAAGAATTTACGGTACGTAAACAAAATTCTCTTTTTTCTGGTCATCATAATGGGAGACCCAGACAATGGGGATGTCCTAAAGCAATACCCCAGGGCGGGAAGAGTTCCTCAACAAGACGGATAATACATGGTTCCCTTCAAAGGTGGGCAACCGCCGCCTGGAGAACCCGCCTGCCCAGACTTGCATCCGCAGAGGCATGGGCATGCACCATATAGTGCTTAGAGAAAGTGTGCAGGCTGGACCAAGTGGCCGCCTGACACACCTGTAGAGCAGACGCTCGATGTCGCAAGGCCCAAGAGGCACCTACAGCCCTGGTAGAGTGAGCCCTCAATCCCACCGGGAGAGGCAAACCAGAGGACCTGTAAGCCTCTTGAATGGAAGCCTTAATCCATCTGGCCAAGGTTGACTTTGAAGCCGCGGACCCCTTACAGCGACCTGTCGTAAGAACAAATAAGGAATCCGAACTCCTGAAGGAGGCGGTCCTGGACACATAAATGCGTACAGCTCTCACGAGATCCAGAGTATGGAGGTCGCGCTCCACCTGATGAACGGGAGCGGGGCAAAATGATGGGAGAACAATCTCCTGGTTCAGGTGAAAAGTTGAAACCACCTTCGGCAAGAATTCTGGCCGTGGGCGCAACACCACCTTGTCTTGGTGAACCACCAGAAAGGGTGACTTGCACGATAGTGCAGCCAATTCTGAGACCCTCCTTAGAGACGTAATCGCCACCAGAAAGGCCACTTTCTGGGACAGACGAGATAGAGAAACATCTCTCAACGGCTCAAACGGCGGTTTCTGTAATGCCGCCAGGACCATGTTAAGGTCCCAAGGGTCCAGAGGTCTCTTGTAGGGCGGAACCATCCGCGACACCCCCTGCAGAAATTGACGCACCTTCGGGAGGAGCGCCAATCGCCTGTCAAACAGCACCGAAAGTGCTGATACTTGACATTTCAAAGAGCCAAGGGATAATCCCAACTCCAAACCCGACTGTAAGAAAGCCAACAACGTCGGGATGGACAAGGGCCAAGGAGACCGTCCACCAGAGGCACACCAGGTAAAAAAGATCTTCCACGTCCGGTGGTACATCTTCCTGGAAACAGGCTTCCTAGCCCGATTCATAGTGGCCACCACTGTAGGGGAGAAACCCTAGATGTCAGGAGCCAGGCCTCAAGAGCCATGCAGTCAATCTGAGGGCCCTGGAATTGCGGTGGAAGAATGGGCCTTGTGCGAGTAAATCTGCGCGTTCTGGAAGAGCCCACCTGTGTCCGCCTGACAGTTGCCACAGGTCCGGATACCAGGACCTCCTGGGCCAATCTGGAGCCACTAGAATGGCTATCCTGCACTCCGACCTGATCTTCCACAGGACCCTGGGAATCAGAGCCAGAGGAGGGAACACATACGGCAGTTGGAAGCTGGACCAACTCAGTATCAGAGCATCCGCCCCCAGGGACTGAGGATCCCACGATCTCGCCACGTACTGGGGCACCTGATGATTTAGCCTTGAGGCCATCAGATCTACGTCCGGAGTGCCCCATCTGCTGCAGATGTCCCGGAAGACGTCTGGATGCAGGGACCACTCTCCGGCGTCCATCCCCTGCCGGCTCAGGTAGTCGGCCTCCCAGTTCTCGACCCCTGGGATGTGAACTGCGGAGATCAAGCAGTCGTGTTCCTCCACCCACGATAGGATGCGGTGGACTTCGGCGAGGGCCTGAGCGCTTCTGGTCCCTCCCTGATGATTTATGTAGGCGACAGCCGTCGCATTGTCGGACTGTACCCGAATGGGTCGTCCTGCCAGGAATTTCTGAAACGCCAGGAGCGCCAGATAGACCGCCTTGATCTCCAGGACGTTGATCTGCAACGTCGACTCCGCCTGAGTCCAGAGGCCTTGAGCCCTGTGGTGTAAGAACACCGCGCCCCAGCCCTTCAGACTGGCGTCGGTGGTCACCACTAACCAAGAAGGTTTGAGGAAGGATCTTCCCCGTGACAAGTGACGTGGCTGGAGCCACCACTGCAGGGAGTCCCTGGTCGGTTGCGACAGTGTCACCAACCGATTCAGAGAGATCGCTCTCTTGTCCCACCGGCGAAGAATCTCCAGCTGGAGAGGACGGAGACGAAACTGTGCAAATGGCACCGCCTCTATTGCCGCTACCATGCGTCCCACCAGTCTCATCAATTCCCGAAGGGATGAGTGAGGTGACAGGAGAACGTGCTGTACTCCTGAGTGGATCGCCAGCTGCTTGGCCTGAGGAAGAGACACCAGAGCTGAGTCCGTGTGAAAATCCATGCCCAGATATGTCAATGACTGGGTCGGAACCAGGGTCGACTTCTGAGTATTGAGAAGCCACCCGAACTGTTCCAGAGACCTCATGGTCGCTTCCAGGCTCACCCGACAAAGGTCTTCCGATGGCGCCCTCCTCCGAGCACACTAAGTTTAAAACTGAGGATGTTCCCTGCGGTAGGGGTTTATAAGCGGAGGAGGCGGTGTCTACAAACTTGTAGTACCTAGTGTGACCTCCGGAGGGCAGTGCCCTAAACCCCATTGTCTGGGTCTCCCATTATGATGACCAGAAAAAGATGCTGTTCTGTTTGTTTCAAAAACGAACAGAACAGGATCATGTAAAACGTAGTGTGCGTGCTGCCTAGACACCCGGTGTTTATCATAGTTACCAGTTTCCTCCCTGCTTACAGGCAGCGCTAAGCAGGGAGGTCGCTGGTAACTATGATAAACACCGGGTATCCAGGCAGCGCGCGCTATGATGTGCAAATTTAAATAAGTGCAGATTTTAAGAAGTGCAATATGCAGTTATACCAGGCAGTTAAACGGGGCAGGAAATGGGTAGGTCATGCCAGACAAACAAACAGACTATTTGTATTTGCATCATTTTTGTGCTAGCTGCTTCCATGCCTCATATCTACTGCTCTTTCACACACTTGGTTTATTCCATCCATATCAGTCCCTCTCTGCTCCCCGCTCCTAACTACTGCTCTCATGTTCTTTTTAAAATGTTAATAAACCCAGATTTATCAACACCCTCCATACAATATAAGAGACGGCTTCACAAACCCCTTAACCATCTACTCACTCTCTTTATTCTTCTGCTCCTAGTCGCAGGGGATATTGAACCAAATCCAGGCCCTTCTTAGAATAGTAAACGTCACTCTCTCAGAAACTCCAAGAATTTAATCAACATCCCATGCATGCCATCTGTCTCCTTTAACTGTGCCCTTTGGAACCCTCGCTCAGCATGCAACAAACTCTCCTACATCCATGACTTTTTCCTTTCACATAACATTAATCTCCTTGCTCTTACAGAGACCCGGATTCAGCAGTTGGACACTACCGCTGCTGCTGCTGCTCTTTCATTTGGTGGCCTCCAATTTTCTCATACCCCTAGACCTGAGAACAGAGCAGGTGGTGGTGTTAGTCTTCTGCTGTCAACAAACTGTGCTTTTCAAGTTATCCCACCTGTCCCCTCACTTATCTTTCCTTCTTTTGAGGTACACACTGTAAGACTCTACAGGCCCTTCTCCCTATGAGTGGCAGTGGTTTATCGACCCCCAGGCCCCCCACGTCAATTTCTTGATCACTTTGCTACCTGGCTTCCGCACTTTTAGCCTGCAATCTCTCCACTCTCATCATGGGTGACTTTAACATTCCTATTGACAACCCCATCTCCACATCCGCCTCTGATCTTTCAACCCTAACCTCCTGTCTTGGTCTTTCACAACTTTGTAACTGCCACACATGAAGATGGGAATACTCTGGACCTGATCTCCTCCCGGCTCTGCTCAGTGCATGATTTTACAAATTCCTCTCTTCCACTCTCAGACCACAACCTTCTTTCATTCTCAGTCAAGTACTGTCAACCCTTCAAGGACACTCCCAACTCCTTCACCTATAGGAATATACGTGCCATTGACACAGAGAAACTTATAAAGAATTTACAGTCTTCACTGGCCTCCCTCTCCTGTCCTGACTCTGCTCTAAAACACTATAATGAAACACTGCAAAGTGCCCTGGATAAGGCTGCACCTCCTACACTTAAAACATCTCAGCACCAATAGCGGCAACCCTGGCACACACTGCAAACACAGTTTCTCCAGCGGTGCTCCAGGTGTGCAGTACGCCTGTGGAGAAAATCCAACCTGGCCAAAGATTTCATCCATTATAAGTTTATGCTAAAAACATACAACACCGCCCTTCACCTCTCCAAACAAGCTTTCTTCAACACTCTTATCACTTCACTAGCCAACAATCCTAAACGACTCTTTGACACGTTCCATTCTCTCCTCAATCCAAGAGTACAAGCCCCAACCACCAGCCTCAGAGCTGACGATCTGGCCAAATATTTTAAGAACAAAATTGACAACATACGACAGGAAATTTCCTCACATCCTCAGAACATCATGCTTTCTCCTCCCTCCTGCACTTCATCCAACTCACTTCGGTCTTTGATCAGGTCACAGAGGAAGAAGTCACCCGGCTTCTTGCATCTTCTTGCCCTATTACTTGTACCAGTGACCCTATTCCCTCGCATCTCCTTCCATCTCTTTCTTCAGCTATTCACAACTCATCTAACCAAAATATTTAATCTTTCCCTCTCATCTGGTGTTTTCCCCTCCTCCTTCAAATATGCCAGCATACATCCATTATTAAAAAAAACATCCCTTGACCAGAACTCTGCTGCTAATTACCGACCTGTCTCTAATCTCCCCTTCATCTCTAAACTCCTGGAACGCTTGGTCCACTCCCGTATGATCCGCTATCTCACTGACAATTCTCTTCTTGACCCTCTACAATACGGCTTCCGCTCCTTACACTCTACTGAAAATACCCTCACTAAAGTCTCTAATGATCTACTAACGGCTAAATCTAACGGTCACTACTCCCTGTTGATCCTCCTGGATCTCTTCACTGCATTCGATACTGTGGATCACCAGCTCCTTCTCTCTATGCTCTGCTCTATTGGGGTTAAGGACACTGCTCTCTCCTGGTCCTCCTCCTACCTCTCTGACCTTCACTGTATCTTCCGCCGGCTCCTCTTCCCCTCACGGATGTGGTTCCTCAGGGTTCAGTCCTAGGTCCCCTTCTCTTCTCTCTATACACTTCCCCCATTGGACAAACCATCAGTAGATTTGGTTTTCAGTACCATCTCTATGCTGACGACACCCAGTTATACACCTCTTCTCCTGACATCACCTCCACATTACTACAAAAGACCAGTGATTGTCTGTCTGCTGTCTCAAACATCATGTCTTCTCTCTACCTTAAATTGAATCTGTCAAAAACTGAACTTCTCATGATTCCTCCCTCTCCTGAACTTCCGAAACCTAATATTGCCATTTCTTTATGTGGTTCTACCGTTACTCCTCAGCAGTACGCCCGCTGTCTTGGGGTTATGTTTGACCCGGATCTCTCCTTTACTCCCCACACCCAGTCTCTCCCTCGCTCATGTCACCTACAACTCAAAAACATCTCTAGAATTCGACCTTTTCTTGCTGTTGACTCTCCAAAAACTCTAACCGTTGCCCTTATTCATTCTCGCCTGGATTACTGCAATTCTCTATTAATTGGTCTCCCTCTTACTAAACCCTCTCCTTTCCAATCCATCCTCAACGCAGCAGCCAGGATCATATTCCTCTCCAACCGCTTCACCGAGGCCTCTGTCCTGGGGCAGTCATTGCACTGGTTGCCAATCCGCTATAAAGTACAATTTAAAATTATCACTCTCACCCACAAAGCCCTCCACAGTTCTGCACCGCCCTACATCTCCTCTCTCATCTCTGTCCATCGCCCTACATGTGCCCTCAGTTCCGCAAGTGACCTAAGACTGACATCATCTACAATCCGAACCTCCCACTCCAGTCTCCAGGACTTGTCACGAGCTGCGCCAATTCTCTGGAATGGGTTACCGAAAACAATTCAATTAATTCCCAATACCAATAGTTTTAAGCGAGCCTTAAAAACACATCTCTTTAGACTGGCCTATCACCTCACCTCACTTGTCTAACTATTCCTATCTTCCCTTTTCCAAATCTGGCCTCTCGTGTCATCTGTCTGCACCTGCAGACTGTCTGTCTGTCCCCCATGCATAATACAGCACTTTATCCGTACTTGTACAGATCCTGACCGATGACCAATTCATGCAGCGTTACATGAATCCCCTAATTATTACATCGATGGCTGTACCATGTATGACATCATTTGTTACTGTTACCTTTTGTGCCTCCCCTATTTCCTCTAGATTATAAGCTTGCGAGCAGGGACCTCACTACTCTTCTTTGATAGGGCGTTGCTCCAGGGAACTAGTCTGATTGCCATATCTGGAGTCAGGAAGGAATTTTTTCCCCCAATGTGGAGCTTAGTGTTGCCACATGGGTTTTTTTTTGCCTTCCTCTGGATCAACATGTTAGGATATGGGTTGAACTAGATGGACTAAGGCTATGTGCACACTGGCCGGGTTAGTGCAGGTTTAGCCGCGGAAACCGCCGGTCGGTTTCCATGAGGTTTATGCAAATTTATGTTAATCCAAAAGCGGCTTTTGGGTTAACATATAAACCTATGGAAACCGACACCCGGTGTGCACACACCGGCGGTTTCCACATGCTCATCCGTTGCTAACCCGCTGGATTCCCAGCGGGTTAGCAAAGAATGAGCATGTTCTATAATCCGGCCGGTTCTGCAGCGGCTGCAAGCAGAATCATGTGCTGCTTCCAGCCGCTGCAGAATCGCCGGCGCTAACCCGCTGTGCACCCGCCGCACACCCGCCCGTCTCCCGCAGCACGGACCCGACAGGAAGCCGCTGGACGGCTCCGGAGCTTCTTGTCGGGTCCCGCCCAGCCGCCGCCGCCACTAAACCCGGCCAGTGTGCACATAGCCTTAAAGTCTTCCTTCAACCTTAAAAACTATGTTAGTATGTTACTATGTTACTCTTGTTTTTTTGAATTTTTATTACGCTGTGTTGTCTCATATTGTCTGTACATGTCCTCTCCGAATTGTAAAGTGCTGCGTAATATGTTGGCACTATATAAATAAAATTATTATTATTATTATTTATCATAGTTACCAGCTTCCTCCCTGCTTACAGGCAGCGCTAAGCACGGAGGACGCTGGTAACTATGATAAACACTGGGTATCCAGGCAGCACACGCCTGTGAGGTCACTGATCGCTGGTCTCTCGCTGTCACACGCAGCGATGCATGCTGACCAGCGGGAGACCAACGATCAAAAAATGACCCGGAGCACTTTGCAGCGATCAGCGACCTCACAGCAGGGGCCTGATCGCTGCTAGATGTCACACATAGTGCACATATATATGCAATTTTCACTCTGCAACATCCACTTTGTGCAAATTTCTGGAAAGTGCCTGTGAAGTAAACATAGTCACTACTCCTATAGATGATTTCACTGAGAGTTAGAATTTCCAAAATGGAGTCACTTTATGGTGTTTTCTACTTCTTTGTTTTTCTGTCACTCTGTCACATAAGCTTCAGTAAATGGGTGATCCAAGATGGCCGCAGTCTGGGAGGGACTTGCCTGTAGAGCTCCTACTCTCATGCCCTAAATTTTAGCCATCCTAGGACTCTGGCTCTGTTCCTAGCCTCTCATATAGCTATAATCTAACAGGCAAACACTGAGGCACACATAGCTGGGCCCCTTTCTATCTATCTGGGACCCCAGACCAGACCAGACCGCTTTCTCAGGACATCTCCTCTGAGATCTGCTCCTGTGACTTTTGCTACTGTCATCAGTCATCAACTTATTCATTCTGCAGGTAGCACTGGTGATGGAGGAGACGTCGGAGTCAGAAGCTGTGGCCGTCACAGTCTCTGTCCAGTCACTAATAATAGGGTGGTTGGGACCAATAGTACTGTCCAGTCTGGCAGTATGGGAGTGTGTGCGCAATCCAGCTGGAGTAATCAGCTCCCTGCTTCAGGCAATTAGAAACCACCATACCCTACTAAAGCTCAAAACATATTCTTGGAAGCTAGCAAATATAGCCTTGTTCTCCTCTGAGCTTGCTTCAAAAATAGGGAAATCCAAGGCACCACTCAAATAGTTCATGGAGTATTTATCTCCACAATATATAGCCTTGTTCTCCTGTGGCTCACTCCTGTTTGCTCAGCGCTTGGCTTGTGTATTTGCTTCCTGTTGTGACCGCGGCCTGTCTATTGACTACTTTTGAGACTTCTGATTTTGACTTTTCTGTGCCCTCCTGATTCTGACCTGAAAATTTTTCTTGCCATTTCAAACCACCAATTAACAGTTATCTCTGTATCCCTAGCCTCTGGGTCGCTCTCTAAATCCAAATCCCTGTAAAGAGGTTAAAGGTGAAGGGCAAGGCAATTCCTACGGTAGTATATGAAAAGTGGAGTAGATAATGTCAAGCAGGGCTGTGGTCGGGGACCATTTTGATGGAGTCGGAACAAAATGGACCGACTCCTAAAGTATATAATAAATTGGGTCCAGTAGTTCAATACAGTATGTGCTGAATATTATTATTACGAATTATAATTATGTTCTATTTAAATAGCTTGATTATTGCATCACTAGATGGTGTCCCGATTCTAACGCATCGGGTATTCTAGAATATGTATGTAGTTTATTTATGAAGATTTAAAGGGAACCAACCACCCCCAATGACCCCCCCAGGCTATGAATATGCTTCCATACACCCAGCACATACATGTGCTGGAAGGTTTTTAGCTAAAAAAACGGGTTTTTATAAGTAAAGATAATGCTATATAAACTTTATACTGAAACGACGGATGGGCGTTACCTAGCTGCAGTAGAAGCCGAGATTGAGCTGCCAGTCTGGTTTCTGTGCACGTAGCTGCAGTAAAGCACAGCCCTTTGTTCCTCCTCCCAGGCTGGTGCACGGGCTCTCATGCCCGTGCACACGTCAGCAGCTGGAGGCGGGTCCCGAGCGCGCGCGCTCTCACTTC
This sequence comes from Allobates femoralis, assembly GCA_033576535.1. Taxonomy (NCBI): domain Eukaryota; kingdom Metazoa; phylum Chordata; class Amphibia; order Anura; family Aromobatidae; genus Allobates; species Allobates femoralis. The sequence continues at coordinate 65,823,063 of JARQOC010000008.1, forward strand.
CTGGAATCAGCTGTTCATTCCACCGGGCTGAAGCGATAGGACAGTATGTTTGTATTTACTGCAGGCAGCCATTGTTCTTATGTGGCAGGGGGCACATGCAGGCCATAGTAGCGGTCCAAGGGAGATTTGTAATGGCTATCAGTGTTTACTGCTGGGCATTTTAGGACATCTATATTGCAGTGTCTGGGCTGACATTTTTTGCATTGTATTGCATGTTTTGTGCAGTGCCTTGGCGGACATGCTTGGCATAGTAGTACCTGTATTGTGCTGTGGCAGGGCGGATATGCTGGGCATAGTAGTACATGTATTGTGGAGTGGCAGGGCAGACATGCTGGGCATTGTAGTACCTGTATTGCGCTGTGGCAGGGCAGACATGCTGGGCATAGTAGTACATGTATTGTGCTGTGGCAGGGCAGACATGCTGGGCATTGTAGTACCTGTATTGTGCTGTGGCAGGGCGGATATGCTGGGCATAGTAGTACATGTATTGTGGAGTGGCAGGGCAGACATGCTGGGCATTGTAGTACCTGTATTGCGCTGTGGCAGGGCGGACATGCTGGGCATTGTAGTACATGTATTGTGGAGTGGTAACGCAGACATGCTGGGCATAGTAGTACATGTATTGTGGAGTGGCAGGGCGGACATGCTGGGCATAGTTGTACATGTATTGTGGAGTGGCAGGGCGGACATGCTGGGCATAGTAGTACATGTATATTGCGCTGTGGGAGGGCGGACATGCTGGGCATAGTTGTACATGTATTGTGCTGTGGCAATGCAGACATGCTGGGCATAGTAGTACATGTATTGTGCTGTGGCAGGGCGGACATGCTGGGCATAGTAGTACATGTATTGTGGAGTGGCAATGCAGACATGCTGGGCATTGTAGTACATGTATTGTGCTGTGGCAGGGTGGACATGCTGGGCATAGTAGTACATGTATTGTGGAGTGGCAATGCAGACATGCTGGGCATAGTAGTACATGACTATGACGGTCGGGTGGTCAAAAGCTGTATTTTTTGTGTAAAATTTTGGGACTATCTTAGCGAGGGTGTACATGCCAATCGAAGATATACACACATACACACACACACGCACATACACATTCTGCTTTACATGTTACTAAAATTATAATGTAGTTATATTTCAAAACATAAAAATGGTTGTTATTTATGTATACACACACAAACATTGTATATATGTCAGAGTGTTTATAGATGTATGTGTAATAATTTGTGGGAATATGTGTGTGTGTATTTGTGTGGATGTGTGTCATTGTGTGTGTGTTTGTGTATAGAGAGAGATTTCAACATATATATAGATCTATATATGTGCACAGGAGTATAGCGATATGTGTAATCATCAATTTTTCATTTTTCCACGTCCATTGTTTTGTAGGTCATACGGGATTGTCAGCGTGTGCACTTATATGGTTTGCGCAAACTATGTACGCAAGCCATGTTTACGGTACACAAGCACCTCGAGCGGCGTGAATTAAACGGCAAACGTGAACCGCAATGTAACATTTTTTAGGTTTGGAAACTGTGTTGTCTTGCACACAGCTAAACACGTGTGTTACGCGTTGATCTTCTCTTCCCGTAGTTGATGGTGTTGAAAACTGATCTCCCAGTGTGATGCGCAGTGCAGTCTTCTCCCACTCTTCTTCTATGGACGTTATGTGTTATAACGTATAAAACATGTTATATCCTTTCCTATTCAGGCTACAGGCATTAGTTTTGATGATTACATGTCCTAGCCTCAGGTTACAGTCACAGGAGCGGCCATGTTACTTTGACTTCACGCAAGTTAATTGACACTGCATATGAACATAGGGCATTCTCGCAAATGGAGCATGGACAGGTGATCCTGAGATAGTTTAATTTTAAGGCCTTACGTGGCAAAAAAGATGATGGGAACAGGGGCTCACCGCGTTTTGCAGTAGGTTTCTATTCGGCCTGGACGGGGGTACACAACATGGTAGAGAATGATGAATAGCATGTGTAGCACTGTGGACCACAAGCATAATTGCCACGTGTTAGTATTGTCCCAGCATCAAAATTGTCAATTCTTTGTATTGTACCAGCTGAAGTGTCCTCTGTGTTTTATTTACCAGCGCCACTGTCACCTTTAAATATTCTTCCAGCAGATTATTCACTAGTGTGTATATTACCACTATCAGCGTTCTACACCGTGTGTAATTTACATGTAGCATTCAACTGTGTTTATTGTTCAAGTAGGATTGTAAAATGTGTATCAAGTAGCAGCAGCATCCGTATCACATGGTTGTATTTTATCTGCATCACTGTCACATATGTGTATTTTTTCAGCAGCAGCACTGTCACATGTCTGTATTCTAGTGGTACCCACATAGCTGACTTGAAATACTATTGTACACACATAGGTTTGATAACACTACGCCACACACTGAGAAGCCTGCAAACATTTTGTTACACAAGCAGACGACATTAAACATCCGTACCCACGTATCCACCGGTATACTCTGCTATCCACATAGCAGCAGGTATATACTAAGCCAACCAGACAACCACAAGTATACGCTACTATTCAAAATGCTGCATGTGTATGCAATGCTTCACACTGAGCTACCTGAAAACTGTGGGACATATAGATCTGCCTGTATATCCTCTCATTCCCACTGAGCCACCATATACAGTGCTAAACACTGATCCACCATATACAGCGCTAACCAGTGAGACACCATAGAGTGCTAACCACTGAGCCACCATATGCAGTACTAACTACTGAGCCACGATATGGTGCAAACCACAGAGCCACGATATTGTGCTAAACACTGAGCCACGATATGGTGTTAACCACTGAGGCACCATACAGTGCTAACCACTGAACCTCCAAACAGTGCTTAGCACTGAGCCACCATATACAGTGGTAAACACTGAGCCAACATCCATATTGTTTAGGACCAGATTATTATTTTTTTTTTTGCAGCCATGCAGTCAATGTATAATGGTATTATTACTTCGATGCGCACCTCGGATTTAGTATGTTGTTTGACATAGATTTTTTATTTGTCAATAGTCAATTGATTTATTACTTAGAACGTATGTTTGATTTGTGTTGTGGTGTTACTTTTGAGAACAGAAGTCAAACTGTACATTGGGTCACTAACGGCCCCAGGAGTAAGGACACTCACACAAACTTTGTTTGACATTGTAATAAACTTCTTTTTCTCTGCTGTCAAAACATAAAGTCTTGCACTACAATGCCCATCATTTCCGCCCTGTTAATGCACAATTGATTCACTACAATGCCCATCATGTCTGCATTGCCACAGCACAATACATGTACTACTATGCCCAGCATGTCTGCATTGCCACAGCACAATACATGTACTACTATGCCCAGCATGTCCGCCCTGCCACAGCGCAATATACATGTACTACTATACCCAGCATATCCGCCCTGCCACTCCACAATACATGTACTACTATGCCCAGCATGTCTGCATTGCCACTCCACAATACATGTACAACTATGCCCAGCATGTCCGCCCTGCCACTCCACAATACATGTACTACTATGCCCAGCATGTCTGCATTGCCACTCCACAATACATGTACTACTATGCCCAGCATGTCCGCCCTGCCACAGCACAATACATGTACTACTATGCCCAGCATGTCCGCCCTGCCACTCCACAATACATGTACTACTATGCCCAGCATGTCTGCATTGCCACTCCACAATACATGTACTACTATGCCCAGCATGTCCGCCCTGCCACAGCACAATACATGTACTACTATGCCCAGCATGTCCGCCCTGCCACTCCACAATACATGTACTACTATGCCCAGCATGTCTGCATTGCCACTCCACAATACATGTACTACTATGCCCAGCATGTCTGCCCTGCCATAGCACAATACATGTACTACTATGCCCAGCATGTCCGCCCTGCCACAGCGCAATATACATGTACTACTATACCCAGCATATCCGCCCTGCCACTCCACAATACATGTACTACTATGCCCAGCATGTCTGCATTGCCACTCCACAATACATGTACTACTATGCCCAGCATGTCCGCCCTGCCACAGCACAATACAGGTACTACAATGCCCAGCATGTCTGCCCTGCCACTCCACAATACATGTACTACTATGCCCAGCATGTCTGACCTGCCACAGCGCAATATACATGTACTACTATGCCCAGCATGTCCGCCCTGCCACTCCACAATACATGTACAACTATGCCCAGCATGTCCGCCCTGCCACTCCACAATACATGTACTACTATGCCCAGCATGTCTGCATTGCCACTCCACAATACATGTACTACTATGCCCAGCATGTCCGCCCTGCCACAGCACAATACATGTACTACTATGCCCAGCATGTCCGCCCTGCCACTCCACAATACATGTACTACTATGCCCAGCATGTCTGCATTGCCACTCCACAATACATGTACTACTATGCCCAGCATGTCTGCCCTGCCACAGCACAATACATGTACTACTATGCCCAGCATGTCCGCCCTGCCACAGCGCAATATACATGTACTACTATACCCAGCATATCCGCCCTGCCACTCCACAATACATGTACTACTATGCCCAGCATGTCTGCATTGCCACTCCACAATACATGTACTACTATGCCCAGCATGTCCGCCCTGCCACAGCACAATACAGGTACTACAATGCCCAGCATGTCTGCCCTGCCACTCCACAATACATGTACTACTATGCCCAGCATGTCCGCCCTGCCACTCCACAATACATGTATAACTATGCCCAGCATGTCCGCCCTGCCACTCCACAATACATGTACTACTATGCCCAGCATGTCTGCATTGCCACTCACAATACATGTACTACTATGCCCAGCATGTCCGCCCTGCCACAGCACAATACATGTACTACTATGCCCAGCATGTCCGCCCTGCCACTCCACAATACATGTACTACTATGCCCAGCATGTCTGCATTGCCACTCCACAATACATGTACTACTATGCCCAGCATGTCTGCCCTGCCACAGCACAATACATGTACTACTATGCCCAGCATGTCCGCCCTGCCACAGCGCAATATACATGTACTACTATACCAGCATATCCGCCCTGCCACTCCACAATACATGTACTACTATGCCCAGCATGTCTGCATTGCCACTCCACAATACATGTACTACTATGCCCAGCATGTCCGCCCTGCCACAGCACAATACAGGTACTACAATGCCCAGCATGTCTGCCCTGCCACTCCACAATACATGTACTACTATGCCCAGCATGTCCGCCCTGCCACAGCGCAATATACATGTACTACTATGCCCAGCATGTCCGCCCTGCCACTCCACAATACATGTACAACTATGCCCAGCATGTCCACCCTGCCACTCCACAATACATGTACTACTATGCCCAGCATGTCTGCATTGCCACTCCACAATACATGTACTACTATGCCCAGCATGTCCGCCCTGCCACAGCACAATACATGTACTACTATGCCCAGCATGTCTGCCCTGCCACTCCACAATACATGTACTACTATGCCCAGCATGTCTGCATTGCCACTCCACAATACATGTACTACTATGCCCAGCATGTCTGCCCTGCCACAGCACAATACATGTACTACTATGCCCAGCATGTCCGGCCTGCCACAGCGCAATATACATGTACTACTATACCCAGCATATCCGCCCTGCCACTCCACAATACATGTACTACTATGCCCAGCATGTCTGCATTGCCACTCCACAATACATGTACTACTATGCCCAGCATGTCCGCCCTGCCACAGCACAATACAGGTACTACAATGCCCAGCATGTCTGCCCTGCCACTCCACAATACATGTACTACTATGCCCAGCATGTCCGCCCTGCCACAGCACAATACAGGTACTACAATGCCCAGCATGTCTGCCCTGCCACTCCACAATACATGTACTACTATGCCCAGCATATCCGCCCTGCCACAGCACAACACAGGTACTACTATGCCAAGCATGTCCGCCAAGGCACTGCACAAAACATGCAATACAATGCAAAAAATGTCAGCCCAGACACTGCAATATAGATGTCCTAAAATGCCCAGCAGTAAACACTGATAGCCATTACACATCTCCCTTGGACCGCTACTATGGCCTGCATGTGCCCCCTGCCACATAAGAACAATGGCCGCCTGCAGTAAATACAAACATACTGTCCTATCGCTTCAGCCCGGTGGAATGAACAGCTGATTCCAGGAAGTGAGAGCGCGCGCGCTCGGGACCCGCCTCCAGCTGCTGACGTGTGCACGGGCATGAGAGCCCGTGCACCAGCCTGGGAGGAGGAACAAAGGGCTGTGCTTTACTGCAGCTACGTGCACAGAAACCAGACTGGCAGCTCAATCTCGGCTTCTACTGCAGCTAGGTAACGCCCATCCGTCGTTTCAGTATAAAGTTTATATAGCATTATCTTTACTTATAAAAACCCGTTTTTTTAGCTAAAAACCTTCCAGCACATGTATGTGCTGGGTGTATGGAAGCATATTCATAGCCTGGGGGGGTCATTGGGGGTGGTTGGTTCCCTTTAAGAATAATGCAAAGAATACACGATATCTATCCATCATCTACCTATGGGCCGATCGTCTATATATGCTATATTTATTTATCATTTCCCTATGCATGTTTATGAGTAAAGTTCGTGACACTGACTGACAGCCTTGTAGACAGGAGTGAAGTTCGTCACATTGACTGACAGCCTTGTAGACAGGAGTGAACTGTGTCACACTGACTGACAGCCTTATAGACAGGAGTAAACTGCATCACACTGACTGACAGCCTTGTAGACAGGAGAGAAGTTTGTGACACTGACTGACAGCCTTATAGACAGGAGAGAAGTTCGTCACACTGACTGACAGCCTTGTAGACAGGAGTGAACTGTGTCACACTTAACTGACAGCCTTGTAGACAGGAGTAAACTGCGTCACACTGACTGACAGCCTTATAGACAGGAGTAAACTGCATCACACTGACTGACAGCCTTGTAGACAGGAGAGAAGTTTGTGACACTGACTGACAGCCTTATAGACAGGAGAGAAGTTCGTCACACTGACTGACAGCCTTGTACACAGGAGTGAAGTGCGTCACACTGACTGACAGCCTTGTATACAGGAGTGAAGTTCGTCACACTGACTGACAGCCTTGTAGACAGGAGTGAAGGGTGTCACAATGACTGACAGCCTTATAAAAAGGAGTGAACTGTTCGTCACACTGACTGACAGCCTTGTACACAGGAGTGAAGTGCGTCACACTGACTGACAGCCTTGTATACAGGAGTGAAGTTCGTCACACTGACTGACAGCCTTGTAGACAGGAGTAAACTGCGTCACACTGACTGACAGCCTTGTAGGCAGGAGTGAACTGCGTCACACTGACAAGACAGCCTTGTAGACAGGAGTAAAGTTTGTGACACTGACTGACAGCCTTATAGACAGGAGTGAAGTTCGTCACACTGACTGACAGCCTTGTAGACAGGAGAGAAGTTCGTCACACTGACTGACAGCCTTGTACACAGGAGTGAAGTGCGTCACACTGACTGACAGCCTTGTATACAGGAGTGAAGTTCGTCACACTGACTGACAGCATTGTAGACAGGAGTGAAGTGCGTCATAATGACCGACAGCCTTGTAAAAAGTATTGAAAGAGAGAGGGGAGGGGGACAAGAGGCGCAATAGTGCCCTTATCACTAGACACTACATTTCTGCGGTGAAAAACTTAATTTGCTCACCTGCTCCAGTTGTGTGACCCACAACTGGCTTGTGCGCATGTAGTATAGTGTCCTGATGGCTGCCGCTGGACCTCCACCGACTCCACACACGTGGGTTAAACCAGGAATTTCAGGAAAGAAAGGTGTGTTGCGGTCCGCGCTGCCAGAAGCATCAAGGAAGACCCAAGACGAAGTTTTGATCCAAGCCTTCTTTATTCACCTCCTACGCGTTTCAGTGCCCACCTGGCACCTTCATCAGGGATCCAACACACCTTTCTTTCCTGAAAAGCCTTGTAAAAAGGAGTGAACTGCGTCAAACTGTGACTGGCAGTTCAAATTCTGCGCCAATATCACAGCCACGGCAACTAATGAGAGACGCGGCATTCAAACCGCGCACCAAGCCACGCTACTTCTCTGATTGGTCGCTGCGGCTGTGATGACGAATCAGCGAAGAGGCTTGGCGGTAAATATGAATCCTGCGCCGCTGATTGGTCGCTGCTGAGAGCGGCGACTAATCAGCGGCGCGGGATTCATATTTCGACAGACAGACACAATTAGGCAATTATATAGATAATAATAAGTAGATAATAATGATTAAAAGCCTGATGTTACCATTTTACTACAATAAATTTTTCACTTAAAACATGAGCCATATATGAGGATGTTAGAGTCAGAGTTGCAGTCCGAGTCAGGGAAATTGAGAAGTCAGATGTATGGCTTACCGACTCCACATCCCTGGTGTCAAGTCAGTTTGTGGTAGCCATCTTTTAAAGTGGTTACAAGATTATTACATGCTTAAGAATCAAGATCACATGATTGTGATATGGCCACACTACACCACCGATAAAGCAACAAAAGCTGGTGACTGAGAGGAATCTGTCACTTCTCTGAATTTAGTGGTAACTACTCACCTGGGCGGTAATCTGTAGGAATCTCCTCTTTACACAGCTCATCACTCCTCACATATATCGCTGTAGTATTATTATGGGACAGATCTTCACCCTGAAACAAATATTATACACCATGTTTCAAATTATTATGCAAATGACAGTCAGTGTAATTAAAGTCATCACCCGTTAGAGTATACACCAAATTTTATTGAAGAAACCTCCCAATGATAACAATATAATCTTCAAAATTAAAACAAAACTCTAAATGCCCTGTTGCAAATTATTAGGCACAGTAGAGTTTCTAAACATTTGATATGTTTGAAAGAACTGAAATGCTAATTTGCTGAATTGGCATCATTAGGAGGTCACATTCACTGATATAAAATGCTATTTAAACTCCAAAACATCCTAACAGGCCAAGTTACATGTTAATATAGGAACCCTTCTTTGATATCACCTTCACAATTCTTGCTTCCATTGAACTTGTGAGTTTCGGGAGAGTTTCTGCTTGTATTTCTTTGCATGATGTCAGAATAGCCTCCCAGAGCTGCTGTTTTGATGTGAACTGCCTCCCACCCTCATAGATCTTTTGCTTGATTATACTCCACTAGCTGTGAGCCCGATGCAAATGCATCGGGATTCTAGAACGTGCATTAATTTGATTATAGTAGTTATAGCTGTTAGCCTGATGCAAATGCATCGGGTATCTAAAATATGTTTATTGTTTTTTTAAAGATTTTTAAATAATATTCACATCATCAATAGCAATAATATAAGCCATAGCATTATTATTAGCAGTAATAGCAGTATTAATAGCATTATTAGCAGTATTATGAGCATTAATAACAGTATTAATAGCATTAATAGCATTATTATTTGCATTAATAGCATTATTAATAGCATTAATAGCATTATTAGCATTAATAGCATTAATAATAGCATTATTAGCATTAATAATAGCATTAATAACATTATTAATAGCATTAATAGCATTATTATTAGCATTAATAGCATTAATAATAACATTATTAGCATTAATAATAGCATTAATAACATTATTAATAGCATTAATAGTATTATTATTAGCATTAATAGCATTAATAATAGCATTATTAGCATTAATAATAGGATTAATAACATTATTAATAACATTAATAGCATTATTATTAGCATTAATAATAGCATTATTAGCATTAATAATAGCATTAATAACATTATTAATAGCATTAATAGCATTATTATTAGCATTAATAGCAATATTAATAGCATTAATAGGATAAATATTAGCATTAATAGCATTAATAGCATAATTAATAGCATTAATAGCATTATTAATAGCATTAATAGCATTATTATTAGCATTAATAGCATTAATAATAGCATTAATAATAGCATTAATAACATTATTAATAGCATTAATAGCATTATTATTAGCATTAATAGCATTAATAGCATTATTATTAGCAGTAATAGCATTAATAATGCCATTAATAGGATAAATATTAGCATTGATAGCATTAATAGCATAATTAATAGCATTAATAGCATTATTATTAGCATTAATAGCATTAATAGGATAAATATTAGCATTAATAGCATTAATAGCATAATTAATAGCATTAATAGCATTATTAATAGCATTAATAGCATTATTATTAGCATTAATAGCATTAATAATAGCATTAATAATAGCATTAATAACATTATTAATAGCATTAATAGCATTATTATTAGCATTAATAGCATTAATAGCATTATTATTAGCAGTAATAGCATTAATAATGCCATTAATAGGATAAATATTAGCATTGATAGCATTAATAGCATAATTAATAGCATTAATAGCATTATTATTAGCATTAATAGCATTATTATTAGCATTAATAATTCCATTAATAGGATAAATATTAGCATTGATAGCATTAATAGCATAATTAATAGCATTAATAGCATAAATAATAGCATTAATAGCATTATTAATAGCATTAATAGCATTATTATTAGCATAAATAGCATTAATAATAGCATTATTAGCATTAATAATAACATTAATAACATTATTAATAGCATTAATAGCATTATTATTAGCATTAATAGCATTAATAATAGCATTATTAGCATTAATAATAGCATTAATAACATTATTATTAGCATTAATAGCATAATTATTAGCATTAATAGCATTATTATTAGCAGTAATATCATTATTATTAGCATTTTTTTTTTTATTATTATTTTTATTGAATTATTTATTATTTTTAATTTATTTTTTTATAATTTTTTGATTATTTTTTAATTATTTTTTTTTATTATTAAATTTATTATTTAGGCTGAGACCCAGTTCTCTTTCAGGTCCGCTGAAAGGGCTGATATAATTAGCATATATTTATTTTTTTTATTATTATTTTTATTGAATTATTTATTATTTTTAATTTATTTTTTTATTATTTTTTAATTATTTTTTATTTTTATTTTTTTATTATTAAATTTATTATTTAGGCTGAGACCCAGTTCTCTTTCAGGTCCGCTGAAAGGGCTGATATAATTAGCATATATTTAATTTTTTTATTATTATTTTTATTGAATTATTTATTATTTTTAATTTATTTTTTTATTATTTTTTAATTATTTTTTTTTATTATTAAATTTATTATTTAGGCTGAGACCCAGTTCTCTTTCAGGTCCGCTGAAAGGGCTGATATAATTAGCATATCTTTAATTTTTTTATTATTATTTTTATTGAATTATTTATTATTTTTAATTTATTTTTTTATTATTTTTTAATTATTTTTTAATTATTTTTTTATTATTAAATTTATTTATTTTTTTTAAGTCAGACTGAGACGCAGTTCTCATTCAGGTCCGCATTTTTTTTTTTTTTTTATTATTATTTTTATTGAATTATTTATTATTTTTTATTTATTTTTTTATTATTTTTTAATTATTTTTAAATTATTTTTTTTATTATTAAATTAATTTATTTTTTTAAGTGAGAGTGAGACACAGTTCTCATTCAGGTCCGCCTTTTTTTTTCCCCATTGACATACATTACCGGTGTGTCGGCGATTTTATGTCCGCCCACCTGGTTCTATTTGTCGGCCCTAAATTCGCGGACACACCGCTAATGCATCTCTATGGGCAGTCAGCCCGATTTCGGATTGGTCGCCGACCAATCAGAATTCGAGCTCACTGCCCATAGACATGCATTAGCGGTGTGTCCGCGATTTTAGGGCCGACAAATAGAACCAGGTCGGCGGCCATAAAATCGCCGACACACCGCTAATGTATGTCAATGGGGAAAAAAAAAGGCGGACCTGAATGAGAACTGTGTCTCACTCTCACTTAAAAAAATAAATAAATTTAATAATAAAAAAAATAATTTAAAAATAATTAAAAAATAATAAAAAAATAAATAAAAAATAATAAATAATTAAATAAAAATAATAAAAAAAAAAAAAAAAAAATTCGGACCTGAATGAGAACTGCGTCTCAGTCTGACTTAAAAAAATAAATAAATTTAATAATAAAGAAAATAATTAAAAAATAATTTAAAAATAATAAAAAAATGAGGGGCTCTTCTGATTGGCTGAGGGCAGTATACAGCGACCAATCAGAAGAGGGCCTCAGATCTCATTGAGATAGAATGGGGGATTTTTCGTCCATTCTATCTTAATGAGAAGGAAGAGGACGTCGGAGGTGGAAGTTTGCGAAAAGAAGACAGAAGATCCCCGGGGCCGGACGAAGAGGCGGAGATGGCGGAAAGAAGAGAGAGACCCCCGGGGCCAGAGGAAGAGGACGCCTGGCCGGACGGAGGACTTGTGGATCGGACGGACGATCAGATGACTTGAAGGCATGTAAGTGATCGACGGGGACGTTAGGTTAGGGGACGGCGGGGGCTTCGGGTGTAGGGCGTTAGGTGTTAGCGCGAGCGGCGGGGGACAGCGGCGGGAGCTTAGTAAGCGGCGGGGCTTAGGGTGTATCGGTGGGTGCTTAGAATGCGACGGAGCTTGAGGGGTAGGGGCGGCGGAGTTAGGGGGTAGGCGGCGGGGCTTAGGGGGTATCGGTGGGGGCTTAGGATGCGGCAGTGGTTAGGGCGGCTGACTTAGGGGGTTAGAAGCGGCGGACTTAGGGGGTAGGCGGCGGGGCTTAGGGGGTATTGATGGGGGCTTAGGATGCGGCGGGGCTTAGAGGGTAGGGGCTTATGTGCGGCAGTTCTTAGAGGGTAGGGGCTTAGGTGCGGCGGTTCTTAGGGGGTAGGGTGTTAGGTGCGGGGGTGGCTGTGCGAACATGGGGAGGTCTGTGCGGACATGGGGGGGCAGCTGTGCGGACATGGGGGGGCGGCTGTGCGGACATGGGGGGGCTGTGCGAAGATGGGGAGGGCTGTGCGGACATGGGGGAGCGAGTTGCGGCTCAGGCAGCGACTCGCTCCATGATCCCCGGGTAGCGATTTGCGGCTCAGGCAGCGACTCGCAATGGCCTCGCGGCCATTGCTCGCGCTACCTGAGCGGTAAATCGCTAAGGTTGTGGCCGAGCCTCTGGATCGAATTTCGGCCAGCGACTCGCAATGGCCGCTTCGCGGCCATTGCTCGCCCTGAGCCAGCGACTCGCAATGGCCTCGCGGCCATTGCTCGCGCAGCATTGGGCGCTTCGCGCCCAATGTTAAATTCGTATCCACATGACCACGCCGGAAGTAGCGCGCGGAGGGGCGCTTTTCCGATTCGCGATTATATAATAGATATAATATTGGTGGATAAAACAAGACTGAGCACAAGACCTTCCCAGCCGTCTACACATCATAGGGAGATTTCATGACACCTTCTCTCCATCTACCTGATGATCCGGAGGAACATCGGGATCTTCTTGTTTACAGTCCTGTGGGAGAAGAGGACGGGGACATCTCTCTGGTGTTGTCCTCACACTGATTAGAACTGGAGGAAAAGCATACAGGGATAAATAAATAAAATGATACACCAGAGCTAGCTATGGGGGTATTAAGTGAGGTTAGTATTTATCACTGTTGGTTATCCTTATTGGCCACTTTACACGCGGCTACATTTCTAGCTTATCCACAGGTAACTTACTGGCTGCAGTGAAATCATGGAGACATTATTCCATTTGTACACAGCAACAAGATAGAACCATGTCTCCATGATTTCACTGCAACCAGTAAGTTACCTGTGGATAAGCTAGAAATGTAGCCGCGTGTAAAGTGGCCATTAGAGTTGCTGCTGAAAGTCTTTGAGAAAACCCTTGTAAAGATTTCTCTGATAGAGGATATTGTATGAGATAATTAATAGATTGAGCAAGCACATAATCCAGAATTCACCTCACTGGTATGTGTTGCGACCTTTGCAATTAGGGTTTAGACAATCTGTAGTGCCACTTGTCTACAGGTGACTACTATACCCTGCTTACCTCTTAACATTATACACACAAATAGTTAAGTCCTTTAAAAATGTTTACAATTAGTTATAGCTGAAAAACATGGGTATTTTCTATGGGTTTACTTACAGGATATGTATTTCCCATATAAATATGTTCGTCTTAGATGCATGTTATTTTTAAAGGTGAATAATATAGAAGACTACATATGTGTCAAAAAGAACACAAATAAACTATAGTATTCCTTTTTAACACGTATGTAGTCTTCTAGATTAATCACCTTTAAGAATAACGTACATCTAAGACGAACATACAGTGCCTTGTGAAAGTATTCTGCCCCCTTGAACTTTTCAACCTTTTGCCACATTTCAGACTTCAAAAAAAGATATAAAATTCTAATTATTTTGTAAAGAATCAACAAGTGGGACACAATCGTGAAGTGGAACGAAATTTATTGGATATTTTAAACTTTTTTAACAAATCAAAAACTAAAGAGTGGGGCGTGCAATATTATTCGTCCTTAGTTAGTACTTTGTAGCGCCACCTTTTGCTGCGATTACAGCTGTAAGTCGCTTGGGGTATGTCTCTATCAGTTTTGCACATCGAGTGACTGAAATTCTTGCCCATTCTTTCTTGCAAAACAGCTGGAGCTCAATGAGGTTGGATGGAGAGCGTTTGTGAACAGCAGTTTCCAGCTCTTTCCACAGATTCTCGATTGGATTCAGGTCTGGACTGTGACTCTCCATTCTAACACCTGGATACGTATATTTTTGAACCATTCCATTGTAGATTTTGCTTTATGTTTGGGATCATTGTCTTGTTGGAAGATAAATCTCTGTCCTAGTCTCAGGTCTTTTGCAGACTCCAATATGTTTTCTTCCTGTATTTGGCTCCGTCCATCTTCCCATCCATGTTAACCATCTTCCCTGTCCCGGCTGAAGACAAGCAGGCCCAAACCATGATGCTGCCACCACCATGTTTGACAGTGGGGATGGTGTTTTGAGGGTGATGAGCTGTGTTGCTTTTACGCCAAACATATCGTTTTGCATTGTGGCCAAAAAGTTCGATTTTGGTTTCATCTGACCAGAGCACCTTATTCCACATGTCTGGTGTGTCTCCCAGGTGGCTTGTGGCAAACTTCAAATGAGACTTTTTATGGATATCTTTGAGAAATGGCTTTCTTCTTGCCACTCTTCCATAAAGGCCAGATTTGTGCAGTGTACGACTGATTGTTGTCCTATGGACAGACTCTCCCACCTCAGCTGTAGATCTCTGCAGTTCATCCAGAGTGATCATGGGCCTTTTGGCTGCATCTCTGATCAGTCTTCTCCTTGTTCGAGATGAAAGTTTAGAATGACGGCTGGGTCTTGGTCAATTTACAGTGGTCTGATACTCCTTCCATTTCAATATGATCGCTTGCACAGTGCTCCTTGAGATGTTTAAAACTTGGGAAATCTTTTTGTATCCAAATCCGGCTTTAAACTTTGCCACAACAGTATCTCGGACATGCCTGGTGTGTTCCTTGGTCTTCATGATGCTCTCTGCACTTGAAACAGAACCCTGAGTCTATCACAAGTGCATTCATACGGAATTGATTACACACAGGTGGATTCTATTTATCATTACAGTCATTTAGGACAACATTGGATCATTCAGAGATCCTCACTGAACTTCTGGAGTGAGTTTGCTGCACTGAAAGTAAAGGGGCCAAATAATATTGCACGCCTCACTTTTCAGTTTTTTATTTGTTAAAAAAGTTTAAAATATCCAATAAATTTCGTTCCACTTCACGATTGTGTCCCATTTGTTGTTGATTCTTCACTAAAAAATTAGAGTTTATATCTTTATGCTTGAAGCCTGAAATGTGGCAAAAGGTTGAAAAGTTCAAGGGGGTCAAATACTTTCACAAAGGTATTTATACGGGAAATAAATATTCTGCAAGTAAACCCATGAAAAATACCCATGTTTTTCAGCTATAAAGTAAGCAGAGAATAGTAGTCGCCTGTAGACAAATAGCACTACAGATTGTCTACACCCCAGTTGCAAGGGTCGCAACACATACCAGCAAGGTGAATTCTAGAGTATGCGCTGGGTCCATCTATTAATTATCGCATACAGCGACTGAATTCATTCTTTACATACAGATAATTATAGGTCGTGTGTATTTAGTCCTGTCTATTACCTGGTGATGTGAGGGGCTGGGGAACCTCCATCATGACGTCCTTGTACAGATCTTTGTGTTCTTCTAAATACTCCCACTCCTCCATGGAGAAATAGACGGTGACGTCCTGACACCTTATAGGAACCTGACACATACAATGATACCGTCACCCCCGATCCCTCCATACCGTTACTGTTAAATGTCCCAGCATTCCCAGCAGTGTCACCTCTCCAGTCCGCAGCTCAATCATCTTGTAGGTGAGTTCTAGGATCTTCTGGTCATTAATGTCTTCATGTCTCAGGGGGTGAGGTGGAGGCCGTGTGATTGGGTTCAGGGGTCTTCCCTCAGACACAGGGTCCTGACAGCACAGATCACTAGAACTCTTCTTCACTACTGTGTAATCCTGGTTATGGAGAGACACAATATTAAATCTCACTCCAGACATTTCCCGAGTTCTCACCTCTCTGGTTCTGCCACCTGTTACTCCCATAGATAAGAATGATGTAATGTGACCTTTATAGGGGGTGAGACATGCACAAATAGGGTCTTATCTCTTTACAGATATCGGCAAGAACCTTATTGAAAGATGCTCACCTGAAAAAGTTGTGTTACACACAACAAGAATGCGCGCCTGGATACAGCTGCTGCAGAACCCACACATCCACGATTGACGTGGAGAACAATAGTTGTATTGGGATGAAGTGTCTCAGGATCCGCGCTGCTGAATGAATGAAACTAGAAACTGGAACACTGATTTCAATGGGTGTTCTTTACTCCTACGTGTCTTGGAGTATTACCGTGCTCCTTCCTCAGGGACAAACAGGGAATCGTACCATTCCATTACCATTCCGTTTCTCCCTGAGGAAGGAGCATGGTAACGCTCCGAAACGCATAGGAATAAAGAACAACCGTTGAAACCAGTGTTCCAGTTTCTGGTTTCATTCATTCAGCAGCGCGGATCCTTAGACACTTCGTCCCAATACAAGTAATGTGACATTGTCATCAGAATCTTTCACCTCTCCAGTAAGCCAGAATAGGATCTCTAGGGTGAGGTGTAATATCCTCTCCGCCATCTTGTCCCTGTCCATATCCATTCTTGATGGGGCAATCAGGAAAATTCTCTTATATAGAAGATCTCCACTGTGAGGATCCGATATTGTAGGGACCTGAATGGGGAGAAGATGAGTTGATGTAAACTGATGCTCTGGAAGTTTCCATACCTTGATGAATCATTACATCACACTGATTGCAGAGACACAAAAGCTGCTGTTTAACCTCTTAGGGTGGAAACACACTATCCTACTTACATGCGAGTCTCTCGGACGATACTCGGATCAGTGACCCTGAACGGCCTCTCCCTCTCTGGACTGAATTGTCAGCTGCTTGTGTTTTTTTGCAGCATCACATTCCCGTCCAGAGAAGGAGAGGCCGTTCAGGGTCACTGATTCGAGTCTCATCTGAGAGACTCGCATTTAAGTAGGATAGTGTGCTTCCAGCCTTAGATCAGAGGTGAGGAATTAACTTTTCCAAGGGGTCACATGAGAAACCCTGACTGTTGTTGAGGTTCAAGCTTTATTCTGCTTACTATTAATTTACATTTTATGATTTAATATTGAACAGAATTAGGTATAATGAACAGTAGCTACTGTTAATACTCTGTATGATATGGCTTATTGTAACAATATTCTTTCTTGTAGCAGCTAATCAATACCATATAATCTATGGCTTTCCAAAGTCCCTCCCACACAGTATGTCCCCACAACCCACCCACCGCCCACACACAATATGATGTCCCCACACACAGTATGATGTCTCCACAGCCCCCTCACACAATTAAGAAGACCCCAATGCACCTTACACTGTGTGATGTCCCAACAGCCTGTGACATAGCTATAGGTTCCCACAGCCCCTTACACAGTATAATGACCACATACAAGTATGATGTTCCCACAACCTTTCACCCAGTATTATGGCCCCCACACAAGTAAGATGACCCCAAATCCCATCACACAGAATGATTATCACAGAGAGATTCATTGCCAGAGAAAGTAAAAAGAATCCCAAAATATTTTTTAACTACATAAATAAGAAACTAAAAAATGATGGTGTTGGCCCCTTTAAAAATAGTCTGGGTGAAATGGTGGATGAGGATGAGGAAAAAGCCAATATGCTAAATGACTTTTTTTTAACAGTATTTACACAAGAAAATCCCATGACAGACAATATGATCAGTGATAACAAAAATTCTCAATTAAATGTCACCTGCTTAACCCAGCAGAAGTACAGCATCGTCTAAAAATCACTAAAATTGACAAATCCCGGGGCCCGGATGGGATACACCCCAGAGTGCTGCAGGAATTAAGTACTGTCATAGATAGACCATTATTTTTAATATTTAAAGATTCCATAATAACAGGGTCTGTACCACAGGACTGGCGTATAGCAAATGTGGTGCCAATATTCAAAAAGGGGACAAAAACTGAACTTGGAAATTATAGGCCAGTAAGCTTAACCTCTACTGTGGGTAAAATTCTAGAGGATTTTCTAAGAGATGCTATACTGGAGTATCTGAAGAAAAATAACCTCATGACCCATTATCAACATGGTTTTACGAGGGACCGTTTCTGTCATACTAATCTAATAAGCTTCTATGAAGAAGTAAGTTCTGGACTGGACCAAGGAAATGCAGTGGATGTGGTGTATATGGACTTTTCAAAAGCTTTTGATACGGTGCCACACAAAAGGTTGATACATAAAATCATAAAATGAGAGCAATGGGGATAGGGGAAAATATGTGTAAGTGGGTTAAGAACTGGCTTAGTGATAGGAAACAAAGGGTGGTTATTAATGGAACACACTCAGAATGGGTCACAGTTAACAGTGGGGTACCACAGGAGTCAGTGTTGGGCCCGCTTCTATTTAATATATTTATTAATGACCTTGTAGGGGGCATACAGAGTAGAATCTCAATATTTGCAGATGACACTAAACTCTGCAGGGTAATCAATACAGAGGACAATTTTATATTACAGGAGGATTTATGTAAACTAGAAGCTTGGGCTGCTAAATGGCAAATGCGCTTTAATGGGGATAAATGTAATGTCATGCACTTGGGCAGAGGAAACAAAAGGTATAATTATGTGCTTAATTGTAAAACACTGGGCAAAACTGTCACTAAAAAAGACCTGGGTGTATGGGTAGATGACAAACTCACATTTAATGGCCAGTGTCAGGCAGCTGCTGCAAAGGCAAATAAAATAATGGGATGCATTAAAAGAGGCATAGATGCTCATGAGGAGAACATAATTTTACCTCTATACAAGTCACTAGTGCGACCACACTTAGAATACTGTGTACAATTCTGGTCTCTGGTTTATAAGAAAGACATAGCTGAACTAGAGCGGGTCCAGAGAAGAGCGATCAAGGTTATTAGAGGACTGAGGGGTCTGCAATACCAAGACAGGTTATTAAACTTGGGGTTATTTAGCTTGAAAAAATGAAGGCTTAGGGGTGATCTTATAATAATGTATAAATATATGAGGGGACAGTACAGAGACCTTTCTAATGATCTCTTTACTCTTAGGCCTGAGACTGGGACAATGGGGCATCCTCTACGTCTGGAGGAAAGAAGGTTTAATCATAATCACAGACGCGGATTCTTTACTGTAAGAGCAGTGAGACTATGGAACTCTCTGCCACATGATGTTGTCATGAGTGAGTCACTACTAACATTTAAGAAGGGCCTGGATGCCTTTCTTGAAAACTATAATATTACCAGTTATATATACTAGATTCTTTGATAGGGCGTTGATCCAGGGAACTAGTCTAATTGCCGTATCTGGAGTCAGGAAGGAATTTTTTCCCCCAATGTGGAGCTTAGTGTTGCCACATGTTTTTTTTTTGCCTTCCTCTGGATCAACATGTGGCTATGGGTTGAACTAGATGGACTTAAAGTCTTCCTTCAACCTTAAAAACTATGTTACTATGTTACCCCACAGTCCCTCTAACAGTATTCTGTTCTCACACAATATGATGGCCCCACACAAAAGTATGATGTACCTGTAGCCCTCAAACAGTATTATGTCCCCAGAACCTCAGACACATGTACCGTATTTTTCAGACTAGAAGATGCACCAGACCATAAGACACACCCAGATTTTCTAGGAGGAAAATAGGGGGAAAAAATAAGCAACAAATGTGGTTATAGTGCACTGTTATGGGGGGAGAGGGTGCTGCTGACCCTTATGGGGGTAATGTCCCCTGGGATATAGCCCCCCATCGTAGGATACAGCTCCCCCAATCTGGCATACAGCCCTCCATCCTGGTATACAACCCCCCATCCCAGATATGGCTCCCTATCCTGGGATATAGCCCCCTATCCTAATATATAGCCCCCACCATCTGGGTACATTACCCCCATCTTAGATAAGGCCCCCCATCATGGTACATGGCCCTTTCATCCTGAATATGCCCCCCCATCCTGTATATGGCCCCCATTAGGGTGCGCAGTGATGCAGTGAATCTGCTGTGCCGATCACATGATTGCATGCCCTGGGGACGCATGAGGACTCAGAACGCAAGTGCTGCAAAGCATCGGGGGGCTAGTTATATTGTTTATTATTTTCTTGTGTGCGACCGCATGGGGGGCCAAATACAGTTATGGGGAGGTGTACATTTTGTCTAATGTAATATGCGCTGCATCCCTTCGCCCATCTCTCAGTGCAGCTTCAGCACTGAGATGATGGACAGCGAGATGCAGCGCACATTAAATGAGTATAATGAGCAGGGACACATGACCTCCCGCTGCCTCAGCAGCCCCCCGCAGCTTCTTCCCAGCCCTCTCCAGAGCCGCAGCTCCCCCAGCCCAGCTTATAGTCTTATAGTCCGAAAAATATAGTATGTTGTCCACACAGCCTTTGATACAGTATAAGCTCCACACTGTCCCTAACACTATGGCTCCTTACATAATTATAATGTTCCCCAGCCTCTCACACAGTATTATGGTCTAGACACAACTAAGATGTCCCCATAGCCCCTTGCACAAGTATTATGGTCTGACACACAAGTATGAGAAAACAGTATAAGTGCTATTATTACGGAAAAGTAGTAAAACTAAAACAAGACAACCTCCTATACATACAGTATTTGGAATTGCAATAGGATGCAAAAATGATGTATTTGCTCTTTTTTTTCACGGTGTTCCTGTATATGGGGGAGGGGGGAGTCAAGGGCATAGCCAGAACTTATTTTTATTCCAAGATCTATTGATTAAAATGTACCATGTTTGAGAGAAAACCCCTTTCAGCAGAAAATGCTGACCCTCGTCCTCTTTGGCTTACAATAACCAAAGAATGATGTAGAGACCTGGCACAACATTGTTGTTGTCATTGTGCCTACTAACCAAAAGAGATTCCAACCGGTCTGAGGAGGTTTTCAGAGTCTGAAGGCCCAGGCTAGACATAAGTCCACTGATCTTGTGAATTTTTTCAATCATCGCTATATATAGTAAATTACAGATTTATTTCAGTGAATGTTAAATACTCCACTTTTCTGGTGTTAATTAGGATGGTTTTGTGTGGTGGGCTTGGTCACACCCAATTCCGTTGAAAGTCCATCCACGTTGGCAGATCTGGCTGCAAATGGCGTAAAAATTCCTAAAGTCACAACATTTCAGAGAGTTTTATCATCGAAAATTGGAGAAAACTAGTTGATAATTTGGTCCCTAAATATATTCTTCCAATAGAATACTGCAAATAAAGACATCAAATAGTGTTGGATACTGCACTAATCCATACAACTTTTTATTTTAATACAGTCAGTGATGGGAGCCACTATATACCATCTGTTGGAGGCAACCGTTTACCATGTGCATCTTCGTGTATGCACTAAGCAGAAGCCATCTAGCTTTCAATGGTTATCCCCCCCACAAAACATCAAGCTCTCTCCTGTCCATAGGATGAGAAGTAATTTGCTGATCACTAGAAGTCCGACCTCTGGAAATGTTAGACGTTCCAATTTAACAATTAGGCGGAGCCCCATCCTGAATGGAGTGAAAGTGAGCATGTTCTGCCTCCATTATCTTCATTGTCTATGGGACTAAAAAAATTAAAAATGAGCGCTGTACTCAGCAGCACAATAGACAATGAATTAAACAGATTCAGAACATGGGCACCTCATCTCTATCTAAGATGTTACTGTAAAGCCCCATTATCACATAGTCTGACAGAAAGAGTCTGAGGGGAAGATGGCTGCTTGGAGGAGGGCTGTGTGGGGCATGGTGGTGCAGGCTGGTGGCTTTCAACCGGAGAACAAGGCGTGCACACCCCCCTCCTACTGTATCCCCACCCGCCCCTCGTAGATTGTGAGCCCTTGCGAACAGGATCTTCTCCCCTCTTGTATCTGTACGACCAAATTGTCCACATTTATTGTACTTGTCCTTGTCTGCCCTTTTAGCATGTAAAGCAACAATGGAATTTAATGGCGCTATATAAATAAATAATAATAATAATACACACCCCCTGGTAGTCAGACAGAGGTATTATGTGTTAGTTATCACTCAGCCGGGCAAGTTGGTATTGTGTTTGTCATATGATGGAATATGATGTAATGTTTGGGATCTGGGTGGATGAAAATAAAAGCCTTATGGACCCAATCCCTGCGGAAGAGGACTCTCCTGCAACAAACTTGCAACAGGGAACCCCAAATAAGGAGTACATTGAAGACCTAAATGAGGGTAGCAGGAAAGACCCTTCAAGATTGATATCAATAGACTTTAACAAACTGGCGGCTGACATGGCAAGTAGCATCATGCCAGACATCCGAAAGAACCCGGAACAGGCTATCAAGAAGGCCCTCCAGCATCTTCAAGACAAAGTGAGCAAACATAATGAACGGATAGTGGTGCTGGAGCAGAGGGTATCACAACTGCAGAATGCTAACATGCAGCTCTCTTCACAGCTGAAAGAGACAACTGCGAAAACAAACTGTCTGTCAGAGAAGGTCGAGGACCTGGAAAACAGGTCAAGGCGCAACAACTAAGGCTGGTGGGGCTCCCCGAGTCAGTCCCTGCAGCTGAACTACAAAGACTTTGCAAAAGACACCTACCAATGGCCCTGGGAATTAATCACGATTGTAGAGTAGATAGAAAGTGTTCACAGAGTTGGGCCAGATCTACGATCTCACAATCAAGGATCTGATGACCGGACATCCAGACCACATCAAGTAATCATGAAATTCCTGCACTATAATGATAAGTTTGACATAATGAGAGCATATAGAAGATATCCCCAGCCAGTGACTTTGAGGGGGATGAAATTGCTATTATTTGAAGACTATTCTGCAGAGGTGGCAAAACGCAGGAGAGCCTTTAGTAAAAATGTGCAGCACTCTATCAAGCAAAGAAAAGTTTTGCACTGCAACACCCGACGACACTGAGGTTTTTCCAAAATGACGATGATAACCTCATCCACAAATCGGCAAGCGAGAAAGACATGGAAAAAATTCTGCGCAAGACAAAAAGCAACAAACGAAGAAGAGGTCGTGAGGAAGACAGCTTCCCCTCAACATCAAAGCCCCAGAGGGCATCTAGCAGGCAAAGATGAAGCACCATTGAAATGGACTGCATTATATACATCTTACTCTTGATGGATCTCCCCCCTTTCCCCCCCCCTGAAAACATATTCTACAAACAGGACAGTGTCTCCCCAAGGTGATATGTCGCGTTCCTGGTGCAGACGAGACTGTGTGATTTGTGCGCAAGTATCCGCATGAGCACAAATCACATATTGCCGGCAATGGGTGCGCACGGCCATCTGCACATGAGCGCAGGCACTTGCGTCCCCATGTTAAACATAGGGAAGCGTGATGCTTGCGCTCAGCTTGCGCTTTCCCGCCGCAATACGCTGCGGCGGGGAGCGCAAGTGTGAAACCAGCCTAACCACCTGAGGATCGTCTTTTAATCACTAGGACCCTCATAAGGAAAACAAAGCAAGAGGTGATAGGCTGTAGTGGCAGGGACTATGAAGGTCATCTATTGGAATGTGAAAGGCCTAAGGTCCCCGAATAAAAGAGTCAAGATACTGAGACATCTGAAAATGTGCTCCCCTGATAATGTATTGCTTCATGAAACCCATCTAAATGAAGAGGATTCTTTTAGGCTCAGCAAATTGTGGGTGGGGAAAGAAGTGGGCTCGTCAGCTCAAGGTAGACACGCAGGGGTAGTGATACTGTTCTATCGTAATTTTGTAATTAATCTGCTGTCCCAGGAGTGTGATGATCAGGGGAGAAGGGTTTGGGTCACTATAGAGCATTGAGGAAAAGTCTATTGAATCTATAATGTTTATGGACCTAATGGTTCAAACAGTGACTTCTTTGATGACCTGGAGAGGCAGAGTGTCTTGGACAACTCGCCTCTGATAATTACTTTTGGAGACTTGAACACGGTTCACAATGGGGAGGACAGAAAGAGCCAGAGCCTGACTCCTCCAAAAAGAGAGACTCTTCTCCCCTCCTTCCTTGAACAAACTGGATTGAGGGATGTTTGGCATTGGTTACATCCAGATATAGAGTTTACCCACTTCTCCAATGCCCACCAATCCTGATCAAGGATAGACTATCTGCAGGGGCACTCGCCAGGGTTGCCCGCTGTCGCCCTTGCTTTTTGCTATAGCCATAGAACCCTTAGCTGCATATATCAGGTAAACGACTGGGGTGCAGGGGTTTAGATTTGGTTCGGTTGAAGAGAAAGTGGCCCTATATGCAGATGATGTACTGTTGTTCCTACGAGACTCGGGGGACTCTCTTGCTCAGGCGGTGGGGGTGGTTAAGAAATTTGGGGACATGTCTGGCCTCAGGGTCAATTGGGAAAAATCAAGCATCATGAAGGTAGATGAGGACGGAGAGGTGGGACTGGTGGACGGGGGGGGGTGCTGATTTGAAATTGGTTGATAAGTTTAAATACCTAGGGATCCAGATTTCCTTGCCTGTCCTGGACTACGTTAAGTGGAACATTTTGCCCTTGATAGAATCCCTGAAAGATAAGATACGGGCCTGGCGTAGTCTGCGCCTCTTGGTGGTAGGTAGAATCAACTTGGCAAAGATGGTTCTTATGCCAAAACTCCTCTATGTGCTCCATAATTCGCCTGTCTGGATTCAGAGGGGATGTTTCAGAAATTGAGGTCATTACTACGGAAACTAGCATGGGGTACGGGTCAGCCAAGACTAAAATTGGAAACACTGCAGAGGCCAAAAGATGAAGGAGGGCTGGCTATCCCAGATCCATGGATTTATTTTCTAGCTGCACAGAGCCAACACTTTGGGGGCTGGGCAGAGGGGGGTGTGAGTTCTTCTACTCAATTAATTCTTGAACAATTTATCTCTCACAAACCATTGGTAGGGGGGTTGGAAGCTGGAGATTTCGGTAGGTTTGGGGGTCAGTTTCCCATCCTGTGCCTGGTCCATAGGGTCTGGAGCAAGGTTAAGGCGGTGAGAGGAGTTACAGGTGTTTTGAAATATACCCCTCTATGGTTAAATATGAATCTGGGGGAATTGTATAAATTGGGGGAACAGAAGGTGTGGAGGCGCAGGGGTATAGCTTGGGTGTCTCAGATTCTATCGGGAGGAAGACTGAAGGCATTCGAGGACCTGAGGAATGATTTTCATTTGAGAGAGTCTGACAAATTTTTATATTACAGGGTCCGACATGCCTTCAGACAACAGGCTAAACTGACTGATCTGCGGTTGCAGGTGGATGTGGTATTAGACAACATATGTATGGCAGGTGTCACGAAAGGGGTCATATCCACACTTTATAGAGACCTTATGCATACTGTTCTGCTGCGATACCCCATAAAGGCACGGGATAAGTGGGAGGAAGATATAGGGGAGATAGAAAATGAAGCCTGGGAATCAATTCTGGAATATGGGCCCAAGTTGTCACTGAGCGAACAGGGCAGACTGTCGCAGCTATACCTGGTCCACAGATCGTACAGAACACCTGCTTTTTTGTTCAAAATTGGAGTACGGGAATCATCAGAGTGCCCGAGATGTCATAGTGAGAATGCCGGACTTATACATATGATGTGGAATTGCCCCAGTTTACAAGCATTTTGGTTGACCGTGTTGACCCTGATAGAGGGCAGGTATGAATGCGTGATACCCAGAGAACCCCTTGTATGTGTGTTAGGCTATGTAGAACTTATTAAGGTTCTGAATGTGCATAAAGTGGCCGTGGCAAGACTGTTGATAGCAAGGCATTGGATCAGGGCCGAGCCGCCCTCGAGGATGGAATATATTAAGAGTGTAGAATATATTATTAAACTGGAGGGGAAGATATACAGGAGGCGGAGTGCGGAGAAACTATTTGATCAACTGTGGGAACCCTGGCTTATACGGTGATGGGTAGAGTTAAGGAAGGTTGGGTAGGGAAGTCTAAGACTTAGGAGAGTAGACTATTTCTTATATCCATAAGTTGCTGTTATCCGAACTGTTATATTGTCGGTAGATTTTGTCCTTTTAAATAATCACTATAGATAACTAATAGCTGTCTACGGAAAGGGTGGGGGGAGAGGGGGATTGTTTGGGGTGCATTAACATGTAAATTTTGATGCATATTTGTGGATTCTTTGTAATGTCTGGATTTACTTTATAATAAAAATATATCTGATTGAAAAAAAAGGATAGACTATCTGCTGACCTTGGAGAGACTATTTAATAGAATGAAGTCAGTGGAAATCTACGACCTGGTCATATCCAACCATGCTCTTGTGGTTATGGAACTGGTGGATAACCAGATAAAAGGAACACATTACATGTGGAAATTTCCTATCTTACAAAAGATGAGGGATTTAATGACAACTTACAGGGCTGGTGGGAGGAATTTGAACAGGATAACAAAGAACATGCAAACCACCACGCGTTGTATTGAAACACGGCAAAAGTGATGTTAAGAGGCAAAATTATGATGTTTGTGGCCTCACTCAAGAAAAAAAAATAGCAGAAAAATACTCAGATTGTAGTGCAAAGCTTAGAAATACATATACAGAGTTCCTGCAGAGCCCCACAACTCAAAAAAAGAAAAATGGAAGCTGGCCAAACAAGAGTTTGAAACCTGGATTGATAGGAGGGAACAGATGTATCGCTCTAGACAGGAGTTTGAATTGCTGAGATATGGGAACAAAGAAGGGGAAATTGCTGGCAAAACTGGCAAAAGGGCGTCTGCAGGCAAATCCAATTGATAGACCACGAGACGGCCAGGTAACTATAACATCCAACCCTAGGAAAATCAATGAAATACTACAAAACATTTACAAATAATTATATAAAACCATCATATACTAATTTGGCAGAAGGTAAGAAATTCCTCCAACAATTCACTCTTCCAAAACTAACACAAGAACAACAAGATGCAATTAATGCAGAAGTAACAGGAGATGTGAGACAAACCATAAGTCATCTCCAAAATGAGAAAGCACCAGGCCCAGATGGATTTAGCGGGGAGTTTTATAAGGCCCTCAGGGAACATATCTTCCCATTGCTAACAAGTTATTACAACACCATCCTCTTAATGGGGGCCATAGCAGAGAGATCTAAAGAAACATATATTAAAGTCATACCCAAACTAGGCAAGGACCACCTGGAGGCCTGCTCCTATAGACCCATCTCTCTTATTGATGTAGACCAGAAGATTATGTCAAAAATAATGGCGGACAGATTGGCAGCAGTATTACCCCAACTGGTGAACCCTGCACAAGTAGGATTCGTTAAGGGCAGGGCGGCGGTGAAATACACACGAAAGGTACTAACTGTGTTGGATGGGGTGGGTCACCGCAGCCAGTCGGGAGAGAGACTGGCTTTGGATGCAGAGAAAGCTTTTCATAATGTTAGTTGGGACTGGCTAGGTGCGACTCTGTACTCATTCAACGTAAAGGGCAGCTTTAGAATATACCTGGATGGGGTGTATAGGGACCCGACAGCTAGAATACACACGCCAGGCTTCCTCTCTAGGCCATTTCACCTATATAAAGGGACCAGGCTGGGGTGCCCAATGTCTCCATTGCGAGTCAACTTGGCATTGGAGTCCTTTGCTCGATATATGGAAGAGTTGGATCTATTTGAGGGAATTAGGGTGGGCGCTAGCATTATTTGTAGATAATTCCAAAATATAATACCCAGGAGTCAGGCCAATTTCAATCAAAATGATTATTTTATTGCATAGTAACAAACCGCAGTAAAAGCTGGAGATATACAAATATACAGAACAGGATTTTACCCCACTTGGTACAACCAATCTTATATCAAGGAGTCTACATCCTAATTAACATGCTCAATGCATAGGGCTAACCAAATCACCATTATAAGCCCAAAGTAAACACCTCAATAGTAACATTATAACGGCCAGTGCCAAGTAACACAAGGGGGCAAAAGATGTTATTACCTGTCTGTATAGCCCCCCTCTTGTTCTTGTGCCAGCCACTGGAACAATTAGGAAATATCTTTCAGTTTATCCAAAAATATGGGGAATACTCAGGCTATAAGGTCAATATCGCCAAGAGCGAACTCTTAGAATTGGGAGAAAAAACACCTGTGGAACAATGGAGGAAACTAGGCCTAGAACTACTTATTGCAAAGATACATATCACCTATCTGTGAATTAAGATAGGCAGGCTTCTGGCACAACTATATTCACTAAATTATACACCTCTGATAAAAAAAATATTGGGAGAACTTAGGAGATGGCAGAATCTGCCACTATCTCTTCTGAGAAGATGCCATTTAATTAAAATTATCAACTTTGCCAGACTCCTATACCCATTACAGACATTACCCCTGATACTCAAGCATCTAAATATAAACAATATAAATAGAGCTTTCACCTATTTTATTTGGGCAGGTAAAAGGCCCAGAATCGCATTGGGAAAACTGATGCTAAGCAGAAGTGAAGGTGGGATCAAATTTCCAAATGTCAGAGCCTACAACATAGCAAGTCTTTTTAGACATGTGATACATAGTCTCGTGTAGCCAAACTTCTTCTTTAATATCCAATTGGAAAGACAGTTAGCGGCGCCGTAGAAATTAAATGCTCTCTTACATACAAAACAGGCCAAACTCCCGCAGAACGTAAAATCATCACTACTGTTTTGGGATACCGTCGTATGCTGGAAGATCGTAAGGAAGGCATTTGGCCTTCCCTTCCAGGTCTCTGAACATATGCCAATATTTGGTCACCGGGATTTTCCCCAGGGAACGGAAATCAAAAAAGTGATAGGACAAACAGGTGATAGCATGAGGAAAGCGGGTGATATTATGCATACAGAAGGTTAAACGATGGCTAAGCCGGCAAGAAATCACGGACAAATTCCATATAGAAAGAAGACACTTTCTACAGGTCATGCAAGTCCATTCTTTTTGCCTATTTAGACTTCACAGGTTATTTAATGAGTGGGACTACATAATCTAGATAATAGAGTAGATCTGAACATCCAGAATGCGAGTATATCCTCAATATACAATATACAATACTGTAAGACATAAATTCCTGAAGTTAAAGAAGAACAAACTGTTTAAGACTTGGGAGAAATGGACTGGGGATAAATATATTGCAGAGACAATTCTACAGGGGTGGGAATAGGTCAAAAAATCCATTCTTTGCGAAAGATGGAGGAAGACCTATTTTAAGCTCATGCACACAGCATTATATGGTTTCAATATTCCATCCTCTCCTAGATTCCCTGACAGGATTACAGCGTGCTCTAAGTGCAGAACACCTTTAACGAATCTCTAGCACGGGTTGTGGGAATGCAGGGCAGTTAAAGAGTATTGGACACAGGTTGGGGAACAGGTTTGATCATGCTGGGGAATCCAGCTCCCACAAACACCACAAGCCATGCTCTTTCATCAGTAAAGACCCCCAAAGATTCAACCCACAGTAGTTAAAGCAAAGATCCCTAAAAACATTCACACATTCTTAGTTGTAGCCCTATGCGGTTTACTGGGCAAATGGCTTAAACCAAGCATCCCATCGATGGTGATGACAATATCCCAGATGAAACACTTACTGGGAATTGAATTAATAGAGGCGGAAAGGAGTAAGGAATAATCTGCAGGGAAAGTATTTCTGCTGTGGAAAACATTCATTGGTTTTCACTATAGCCCCCACAAAATATCTAGAATGATCAGTCCCTTCCGCCACACAGAATAGTACTGTCTGGAGGATCTGAGCGGGACGTTAGAGGCCTTGGGAACTTTTACAGATGTATAATGTCTGTTAAATGTACAGCATATATTACCATAGAACGACACGCTTGACTATGCAAAATACAGTAAAAGAGATTCTCTTCCTTCCCCTATTACCCTTCTAATCATTTAGCCTGTCTTTTCTTTCTCTCATTGTTTCCCCAAAATTTGTGTTACAAGGCATTGACTGAGATCCATTTATGTATCTATATACTATTTTATATGCTATGCGGACTTGTTGCCTAACAAGAAGGATTTGTATATGCACTTTTGGTAAAAGACGGAAAAATTAAAACGATTCTAGTCTTGGAAAATGGTGGCACAAACCAATATTATTATTTTTTTCTTCGAAACTTCTGTTTTCTTTTACATCACTATAAAAAAAATAAAATGTTTGAAAATTTGGTATCTCCATAATCCTACCGACCACAAGACTCAGGATTAATTTCAGTTGATTTTTACTTAACAATGAGCGTCGTGAAAGCAAAACCCCCCAGAACAATGGCAATTTTTTTTTTCTTTACACAATTAATGTTCTTCCTGTTCTTCAGTACATTGTACGGTAAAAATTACACCTTTCTCTGCAAAAACAACAAGCCACATACAGTTATGAAAAATAAAAAGTTATGATTGCAGAAAAAAAAAAGCACAAAAATGGAAATGGCTGCAAGGCGAAGGAATAAAGGGTAATGGTGATTTTACTTATCTTTACAAATACTGCAGAGTACATAGACAAAAAACTGAGCACAAGACCTTCACAGCCGTCTACACATCAAAGGAGATTTCATGACACCTTCTCTCCATCTACCTGATGATCCTGAGGAACATCGGGATCTTCTTGTTTACAGTCCTGTGGGAGAAGAGGACGGGGACATCTCTCTGGTGTTGTCCTCTCACTGGATAGAACTGGAGGAGACACATACAGGGACTGAATTCATTCTTTACATACAGATAATTATAGGCCGGGTGTATTTAGTCCTGTCTATTACCTGGTGATGTGAGGGGTTGGGGAACCTCCATCATGACATACTTGTACAGATATTTGTGTCCTTCTAAATACTCCCACTCCTCCATGGAGAAATAGACGGTGACGTCCTGACATCTTATAGGAACCTGACACATACAATGATACCGTCACCCCGATCCCTCCATAGCGTTACTGTATAATGTCCCAGCATTCCCAGCAGTGTCACCTCTCCAGTCAGCAGCTCAATCATCTTGTAGGTGAGTTCTAGGATCTTCTGGTCATTGATGTCCTCATGTATCAGGGGGTGAGGTGGAGGCCCTGTGATTGGGCTCAGGGGTCTTCCCTCAGGCACAGGGTCCTGACAGCACAGATCACTAGAGGTCTTCTTCACTACTGTGTAATCCTGGTTATGGAGAGACACATTAATAAATCTCCAGTCTCCAGACATTTCCCGAGTCCTCACCTCTCCAGTTCTGTCATCTGTTCTTCTGTCCATAGATAAGAATGATGTCATGTGACATTGTCATCACAATCTCTCACCTCTCCAGTAACAAGGAAGAGGATTTCTAGGGTGAGGTGTAATATCCTCTCCGCCATCTTGTCCCTGTCCATATCCATCCTTGATGGGTCAATCAGGAGAATTGTCTTGTATAGAAGATCTCCACTGAGAGGATCCGATATTGTAGGGACCTGAATGGGGAGAAGATGACCATGTAACATCATAAAGAATCCTGTGTAACAATACAATTACTGGAGATAATAAGGGGAAACATGAAAAGATTTTTTATTTCACAGTATTCAGATATTTCAATTTCCAGCTATTAATAAAATCTTTATATAAAGAAAAAAACTATAAATATGACAACACTCAGTAAAAATGAATTGTTTATTAAACAAAAGATTAAAATCACCCACCTGCCAGCAGCCTCCAAACTCCTGTCACTTACTTTATCCTTTGGACTAAGGGTACCGTCACACCAGCGATCCCGACAGCAATACAACCTGGTAGGGATCACTGGTGCGTTGCTCTGTGGTCACTGGTGAGATGTCAAACATCTCACCAGTGAGATGTCAAACAGAGATCTCACCAGCGACGCAACAACCATCCGGAATGATACGGAGGTCGTGGGGACCCTGTTTCTCAGACCTGTAGTACTGAGGTTGTTGTCCCTGTCAAACACACCGATGCATGCTGCCCAGTGGGACCCCAATGATCAAAAAATGGTCCAGGTGGCTCTGACACGACCAGCGATCTAACTGCAGGGGCCTGGTTGCTGCTAAATGTCAAACATAGCAAGATTGCTGGCGAGGTCGCTGTTGAATCACCAAATTTGTGACTTAGCAGCGATCTCGCTAGTGATCTCGCTTGGTGTG
The DNA here is from genome assembly GCA_033576535.1 of Allobates femoralis. NCBI lineage: Eukaryota > Metazoa > Chordata > Amphibia > Anura > Aromobatidae > Allobates > Allobates femoralis. The sequence goes on from JARQOC010000008.1 coordinate 65,855,817, forward strand.
ACGGGGGCTTAACTCAGTGTTCCTCCACAGCCACCCACACAGATGGACATACATTAGACCTCATCTTCACCTGCCTCTGTTCCCTATCTAATCTCACAACCTCTCCTCTCCCCCTATCTGACCACCATCTATTCAAATTCTCTTTCTTGTCCTCCTCACCTGCCCCCAATGTCCAGCCACTTGCACATCCTCGCAGAAACCTCACACATCTAGACATTCACAGACTCTCAGACTCTCTTCTACCTCTGGTCTTCCATACCTTCACTCCACGATACGGACAGTGCCACCGCTTTCTATAAAGACACCCTCACATCAGTCACAGACTTGGTTGCCCCTGTCATGCACGGCAAAGTGCAATAAATCAATAGGCAACCTTGGCACAACAACCTCCCCAAAAAACTTCGACAAGTGGCCATGGGTGAGGACCAGCATTGGAAGAAATACACTTGCCTTCAAATTAGCCCTTACCTCTGCTAAACAGACATACTTTACAAACCTTGTATCTTCCTTAAAGGGAACCTGTCACTTGAACCCGTCACGTGATCGGCCCCAGTGCATTATGGACTTGATCACGTGATCGTCCGGGCTCCGCGCATGCGCAATGCGTTTATTGAAGCCGGGTCGATCACGTGATCGACCCTATAATGCACTAGGGCTGATCACATGACCGGCCCCATAATGCACCACGCCAGATGTGACATCACGGCCGGTGCATACCATGTCACAGAGGACGGGAGATTCCAAATGGTGGGGGCAGCGAGGAAAAAGAATAATGCCGCACAGCGGGGCATGCACTACACAATGGAGGAGTGGTGAATGGAACATGGGCACGCCTTTTCAGTCCCCCAACCTCGGGGACTGCTGTAAGTTTAAACTTATTTTTGAGATGTTTAACATGGCAACTTTAGATGAGAAAGGGATAGATAGGGAGCAGCTAGGAAGGTGTAGGGACAGCAAGTGATAGTGTAGGCACTTAGATTCAGGTGACAGGTTCCCTTTAACCTACAACCCCAAACAACTGTTCAGCACATTTAACTCTCTCCTCTACCCACCACTTCCCCTCCGACTTTCCTCATCCCTGCTGAGGACTTTGCCACATACTTCAAAAATAAGATCGACCAAACAAGGTAAACCTTTACTCTTCCACCACCCCAACCACTCCATATACCAAACCTCTGCCGTTCCCTCATAACCTCCCTCTCCAACATCACTGTAGGAGAAACCCTGACGAAGGACAGCCGAAACAGCTGTAGGGGTCGCCAACACTCAGAACCTGTGTATTTTCTATGGTAACACTTGCTTCTATTGATGTCATGCATGATACTGACTGCACATTGTGATTGAAGGCTTGCTGTGCCTGGTCAACATAAGTGAAACAATATTCCATGTGCTGAATAACATCCAAATTAATGATGTAGATGTTATGTACATTATGTCACACTGTGTCTGTACATTGGATATATTTAATGTAATTATGTACTACAGTCCTTTACAGCATTTTGTGCTCTGGTACCCTGCTTTTTAATTTTGCACATTACTTATAGCAATTATCTCTTGTTCTGGTGCTTGCCCACCATTTGGGTGCTTTTTCTTGTTGTGTATTGTCCCTCTATATCATCTGGTTTTAACAATAAATGTAATTTCAGTTTTGCATTAGACATGTGGTCGTTTTTGTATGATGATATCTATATGTGCCTTAGGTGCGACTAAATCTCAATCCATGGGTAGATGCTTCTCTTGAATTTAATTATAATAGGTTTGGGGTTCAGTGCACTAAATAAATCAAAAAAGTTATGATAAAAAAATTTTTATTTGTTGTCTTTAAAATGATAACACTTTTAAAAGCGATAGAGTTACATATACTAGTATATACTCGTGTATAAGCCGACCCGTGTATAAGCCGACCCCCCTACTTTTGCCCCCCAAAATCTGGGAAAACCTATTGACTCGTGTATAAGCTGAGGGTGGACCCCAGCACAGGTATACAGCCCCCAGCAGTGTGGTATACAGGCCCCCCCCCAGTGGTATACAGGCCTCACCAGTGGTAGTATACAGCAGCCCTTGTGGTAGTATATAGCAGCCCCAGTGGTAGTATATAGCAGCCCCAGCGGTAGTATACAGCAGCCCCAGTAATCCAGGGCCCCCCCCCTTGCTCCGGAAACCTGTAAAGTAAAATATACTTATCACTGTCCCGCTGCTGTCCCCGCCGCTGCAGACACCGCGATCCTACATCTTCATCTGTCTTCTATCGGCTTCCTGTGTTCGGTGCCGGCAATGACGTCATTGCCGGCGCCGAACACAGGAAGCCGGAAGAAGACAGATGAAGATGGAGGATCGCGGTGTCGGCAGCAGCGGGGACGGCAGCGGGACAGTGATAAGTATATTTTACTTTACAGGTTTCTGGAGCAAGGGGGGGGGGGGGGGCCCTGGATTACTGAGGCTGCTGGGGCTGCTGTATACTCATGGGGACCGTATTGACTCGCGTATAAGCCGAGGGGGGTACTTTTCAGTACAATTTTTGGGCTGAAAAACTCGGCTTATACGCGAGTATATACGGTACTTAAAAAATTATTTGTGCAACTATTAGTTTTGCTTGATCTCAGCTTTCAGGCTCACTTTCACAGTCTCTTATAGGAGGTCAAGAACTTTTTTATACACAGGACTTGATGTGATTGATTGCTTAATCGGATAAGCCTTTGTTAATGGTAAGTGTTAAGGTACTTGAAAATGTGAGGATTATATAGTTCATATCTGAATTAATGGTGTATATTTGGAGATTACTAAGGTGCCTACCTTTTCTAATTAGAGAATAACGTGAAATTTTGATTGTTTGAGCTTCCGCTGGTTCTCCAATATGATGACAAAAAAGGGGTTTAGATACTTTGCATCCATAATATTCAGAAAATTATATAGATAAAAAGGTATGCTTAGGTAGTAGAGTAGAGTTTCTCTTGAATTGTATGGAGTACAAATATGCATCGTCAATGAGGGTTACTAACTATCACTGAAGGAGAGCTTACTCATCTCCTCTCCAAATCACACCTCACCACTTGTGCCCTTGACCCCATCCCCTTCCACCTCCTCCCCAACCTTACTAACATGCTCATCCCAGACCTAACCCATCTCTACAACCAATCACTATCTTCTGGTACCTTCCCCTCTGCTTTCAAACATGCCACCATCACACCTTGACCCAAATGCTATACCCAGCTACCGCCACATATCGCTGCTCCCGTTTGCTTTAAAACTCCATGAACAGCATGTCCATGCTCTCAACACATACCTCAAAGATTAAATAACCCAGCTAAAATCATCAAACCTGCAACAAAAGCCAGAGAGGGCACCTCAAAGTACATGCAATCCCCCAAAACAAAGGCCTGCATCAACTGCCTGACACATCACAGACCGGCGACAGACCACCAGACAGACTCTACACACATACCAGCAATAAAAATACAGCTCCATCCGTACACCAAACCAGACTAACCAACACCCCTGGACCCAACACTGCAAAGGAAATATTGCTTTGGATGAGATGGGGAGGGGGAAAGGGGGAAGGGAAAAATGTGTGACATGGTCTATATTAAAACAAGATGAGCAGTAAGATCAAAATACTGAGCTGGAATGTACAAGGTATTTCAGATATTACTAAACGTACAGCAGTTTTGAATTATGTTAGACAATGCAACCCGAGTATCACATGCCTTCAGGAGACTCATTTAGTCAAAGGAAAGGTGAAGTGGCTGGAGAGGAAATGGGTGGTAAAAGCGTATCATTCCACATTTTTAGCGTACACAAGGAGTGTCTGTGCTGATACATGCCCATATGCATTTTGAGGAAATAGAATCCCACATAAATAAGGATGGCCAATATGTGTTTTTAATATTTAAGATTTACGGCATACGAATGATTATTGTAGGTTTATATATAGGTACTCCTAAACGAAACTGCGAGACATACTAGACTTGTCTGTACGGGGGGGGGGTTGAGGATCCCGATGTTTTTTTAAATCAAATACATTTTTATTGATATATTGTAATCAATCATCATAACAGATATAACATATGTAAATCACACAGTACAACACAATATATCCCACTCCACCTACAACAATGTTGAACACCCCCTACCCTCCCCCTCCCCACCCTCCCTGACAGCAGTACAGTCCTTTGCATTCTTGCACAGCAAAATGACACAGTTTACTCTCCTCTACACCTCTTCTCCCACCCATCAGAAGTCCACCAGGCAAAGCCATGTGTCCCAAGTGTTAACTAGTATCTTATAGTCCTTTAAATTGGATCCATGGCCCCCATATCATCTCATGCATGGACTGCGACCCTCTCTTCTCATAGATACCTCTTTCCAATTGCAGGATATACTCCACCCTATTAGAATATTCAGCAGTAGTCGGAGGATCAACCCCAGTCCAATGTCTCGCAATTAATTTCCTGGCACAGTACAGAAGTCTGGCTATGGCAAGTTTGGCACTGGACGTAGTTGAGATTTCCTCCACATATCCCAATAAGCACGTAATAGCATCCCCAGAGACCTCACACCCATACGCCCCTTCGATCATGCCTATTACTCCTGACCAGAATGATGATAGCCTGGAGCACTCCCACATCATGTGGAATATACCCGCTTCATCATTTCCACATCTCGGGCACGCAGAAGACTCCCGCAGTCCCATTTTATATAATGTCAGTGGCGATCTATACACCCTATGGACCACATAAATGTGTGATAATCTCGCAGGTTCGCTCATGGAAAGTTTCGGGATGTATTCCAGTATGGTCTCCCATACCTCATCCTGTATGGGGCCTATGTCTTCCTCCCATTTTCCCCTGGCCTTCAGTGGGAACTGTAACAGAAATGTATGCATAAGATCTTTATACGTGCCCGAGATTACTCCTCTGGTATTCCCCTCTTGACAGACATAACTGAGAACCAGATCCGTCTCCACCACCATAGGCCGCGTAGCTCTTTGGGTTTTAATCGCATGCCTAACCTGTTCATAGTGTAACCATTCCGTGCTCGGCAGTAAAAACTCATTCTGCAACTGCAGGAATGGCTTAACGTCACCATTCTCCAATATGTGTGCCATACAGGTTATTCCTTTGTCTATCCACACTCTTATGGACCCTATTTTTTGTATCTCTGGGAGACTACTATTCCTCCATATGGGTGTGTGCATGGTCATTCCTTTCACTCCTCTCACCTTCTTCAATTTATCCCAAACTCTATGAATCAACTCAAGCGTGGGTCCTGTTTTCCCCATCTTTTTCATATCTCCCCCCTCCAAACCCTCCAGCACTGGTCTATCACTCATGAAGTGTCCCAACAGTCGCATAATGGTGCCTCCATTCCCAGGGCTTGACCAACCCCTAAAGTGCTGGCTCTGAGCTGCTAAGAAGTACAGTTCCGGGTTTGGCAGTGCCAGCCCTCCCTCATCTTTGGGTCTCTGAAGGCTCTCCAGTCTTATTCTTGCCTGTTTCTTGCCCCATATTAGAGTCCTAATCAAGCCATTCAGAGATTTAAACCATTTTTTAGCAATCCAAACTGGTGCATTATGTAAGATGTAAAGCAATTTGGGCATTATGATCATTTTTAAAAGGTTTATCCTTCCTACCACTGTCAAATGTAATTTAATCCACACGTCTATTTTAGCTCTCAGTTTTTTAATTAGTGGCGCGAGGTTAATGGTAAGGTAGTTTGAGATGGGCAAGGACACCTGCACCCCCAGATACTTAAACTCCTCCGTACACTGCAGCTTGTTTGCCTCTAGGTCCCTGTCCGTCCACTCCACTTCTCTGTCCACTTTAAATAGTATTGATTTGGACCAATTGATCTTCAACCCCGAAATGTTCCCGAACTTTTCGATGGTCTGCATGGCACAGCTCAACGACCCCTCAGGATCTCCTAGAAACAACAATAGGTCATCCGCATATAAAGCAACTTTCTCCTCTATACTCCCATATCGGAATCCCCGGATCTCCCGTGTTCTCCTGATAGTCGCGGCAAGTGGCTCAATTGCTATGGCAAAAAGGAGCGGCGACAGCGGAAACCCCTGCCTGGTTCCCCTAGCAAGCCGGAACGACGTAGACATCGCCCCGTTCACTCTAATCCTTGCCGTGGGTTGCGAATACAGTAATTGTACCCAGTTTATAAATCGTGGCCCAAATCTCATTGTCTGCATAACCTTCCACAGATATTCCCACTGTATGCTATCAAACGCCTTATGGGCGTCCAATGAGGCTATTACTCTACGTCCCTTGTTGTCAGCCTGCAGTTGGAGATTAAGGAACAATCTACGAATATTTGTAGCCGTAGATCTGTTGGGCATGAACCCGGATTGATCCGGATGAATCAGAGAGGAGATGACCCCAGACAGCCGGTTAGCCAATACTTTTGCTAAGATTTTAACATCAGCTGTTAATAATGATATTGGTCTATATGACTCGGGTACTCTAGGGTCCTTCCCCTCTTTCGGGATCACCACTATCACCGCCTCCCTCATAGATTCCGGCAAAAGACACCTCTCACTGGCCTCCTCGAAGACTTCCAATAATTTGGGGAGCAAGAGATCCGCAAATCGCTTATATACTTCGGCTGGTAGGCCGTCCATACCCGGTGCCTTCTCATTGGCCATGCCATGCAGAGCATGTATCATCTCCTCTTCAGTAATAGGTGCATCCAGTCGCTCTCTGCCCTCATCATCCAAACCAGGGAGCCCACCCAATCCCAGAAAGGCATCTATCTCCTCCTGTGCTCCTACCCCTTCCGAAGAGTAAAGTGTGCTGTAAAAGTCTCTGAAGACAGCCAGTATTCCTTCTAATTCCGTGACAGATGCCCCAGTCCTGTCTACCACTTCATGGATATGTGAGCTAGCAGTTTGTGCTGCCGCTATGACGGACAGCAGGTGTCCCACCTTCTCCCCTCAGCATAAAACTCCACCTTCCTAAATGCCTGTTTCTTTGCCGTTTTTTCTAGCAGTATTTTATTCACCTTATCCTGTGCCGTCTTAAGATCTTGTTGTGCTTCCGGGGTATTAACATGTATAGCAGCTTCCTCCGCCCTCACCAATGCCTCCAGCTCATCTGTTTCCTCTCGCTTAGTTTGTGTTTTACGTCTGCAGATGTCCCTGAATAATATTCCCCTGAGAAAGGCCTTCATGGCATCCCACACCATTAGTCTGTCCGTGCTACCTTCGTTATGTGTAAAATATTCTACCAGTTCCTCCTCTATCGTGTGGACATTAAGGTGTTGTAGCCATATCGGGTGCATCTTCCACCCTTCCCTGATAACTCCCTTTCGAGCTCCATAAACAATGTTTACCATAAGAGGACTATGGTCTGATATCACTCTAGGAAGATACTGGACCTCTCTGATCACAGCATCAGCCATCCCATCCGCCAGGGCCAGGTCTATGTGGGACAACGTACCATGCGAAGTCGAGTGGCAGGAGTAACATCGCCTCCCTTTATTTCTAATTCTCCAAGTATCAATCAGACCAAGTTCCGTAAAGAAGTTGCCAAAGACTGTCACGGTACTGTCCCGTACATTGATCTGTCTCCTACTACGGTCCCAAAAAGCATCCACTACATTATTAAAGTCTCCCACCATCAGCAACGGTAGCACCCTGCCTTGTTCAGCATACTCTCGCATCACTCTAATTTGTGTGCTTGAATATGGGGGGGGGATGTAAAGCGCCACTATACACATCGGCCTTCCATAAAACATCCCTTTAACTGCCACCCCTTGTCCCTCAGGATCAATATAGACATCGATTTCTTCAAAGGGCGTGGTTCTACTAATTAGGAGTGACACCCCCTGGCATAGTTAGAAAAGGTAGAGTGGTATGCCCTCTGGACCCACCGTCTATTTAGAACGTGAGTTGTTTCACTTTGTAAATGGGTCTCCAGGAGGCACACCACCGAGGCTCCATGGTCCTGCACACACTTAAGTACTGCTGCTCGCCTAGTTTTTTCAGACAGACCTCTGACGTTCCAGCTCACAACTTTAAAACCACTCATCGTATGTACTCCATATCAACGTCTGCATACGACTAGTTCCCATTCCTGCTGTCGAGGATCCCGATGTTAATAATTGGGGATATGTACAATGTGATAAATGAGTGCTGGGTCAGGGCTTGACGAGGGAGTGTGGGGACTATATGTGATTGGATGACTCCATTTGGTAATCATGTTTATGATATTAGTATGATTGATTTGTGGAGAGTACGGAATGAAGGTAGGAAATGTTTCTCATGTCACTCCTCGACCCATGATACGCTATCGCAAACTGACCTGACACTGGGCAACAATAGGATGGATGGACTGGTGACTGATGTGGGGTATTTCCAGAGAGTGATTTCCGATCATAGTGCTATAGAGGTGACTATATGTGTGAGTCCTGTTTTAGGGAGAAGAGGGGGTTGACAATTACATCCAGAGTGGCTTAAATGTCTGGATATGGATAGTATCAAAAAAGAACTTGCAGAGTTTTTCCAGATGAATGACAAGAGTACGGAGGTAAATGTGGTGTGGGACTCCATGAAAGCATATCTACGGGGATTGTTTATTAGGAGTATCGCTAGACAAAAGACACAGACTAGACTGGAGAATCAAGCTGTCAGACGCGAGTTGAGTAGGGCAGAGATGGAGCTGATAGCTAAACCCTCTAGCCTGGCTCAAAGCAGGTTGAGAATGGCGCATGAAGAGGTAAACAAACTATATTTGCAAGGAATAGAAAGGAAGAGGATGTTCCAGAAATCAATGTTTTATGAAGAAGGGGAGAGAGGGGGCATTTACTGTCCATTGTTTCTGCCGCGCAGATAGGGATGTCCTGAGCTTATAAGCTAACTAATGGACAGGTGGTCACTGACACCTCTGACATACTTGAGATCTTCAGAGCATTCTATGTGGGATTGTACACCTCTGCATTGCAGGCCTCAGACCAAGAACTTGAAAAACTTTTTGGAGGGTATTGAGCTGCCCAAATTGGACAATATGGATAGGCATGATTTGGATAGGTCCTTGATGGTGGAAGAAGTGGAAAAGGCGATACTTTCTATGTCTAATGATAGATCCCCTGGATCTGATGGTATACCTGGGGAGGTATGTAAAGAAATGATAGAGACAGGGGCGTAGCTACAACAGGTACAGGGGTTGCAATAGCACCCAGGCCTTGGAGCCTAGGGGGCCCCAAAAGTCCCTTTGGCCTATAGAAAAAGACTATTGCTGTTAAAGATTTGTAATAATTAGGTGCCCCGTTGGAGCTTTCGCATCGTGGCCCATGAGCTTCAAGTTACGCCACTGGATAGAGATATTGGCACCCAAAATGAAAGAAATGTTTGAGAGGGCGCTGGAGAGGGGCACATTGCCAAAGTCCATGGAGGAATTGGTGGTGGTGGTTATCCGAAAAGATGGGAAAGACACAACACTGGCTGAATCTTATAGGCCCATCTCTCTGCCAACGTCGGATGTCAAGATCCTTGCTAATGCTGTAATAGGATCCTTGCTAAGATACTGGCGACTCGCTTGATCGGGGTTATCCAGAAACTAATACATACGGACCAGTCTGGTTTCATGCCGAACAGGTCCACGGCAATTAATTTGAGGATATTATTCTTAAATTTACAGTTGCCGGCAGATAACAAAGGTAGGAGAGTGGTGGTATCTCTAGATGCAAGAAACATTTGATGGTGTGGAGAGGAGGTATCTATGGGTAGTATTGAGACACATGGGCTTTGGATCAGTTTTTATCTCCTGGGTGAAGCTCCTGTACTCCTCTCCAGTGGTCAAAGTTAGGTTAAATGGGGAGGTCTCTCAGGGATTTGGGGCACTAGGAAGGGGTATCCACTGTCACAACTGCTTTTTGTGGTGGCAGTGGAACCACTGGCCGCCATGATCAGGGCATCTGACAGTGTGACCAGGGTTAGACTTGGGGACATTGAGGAGAAAGTCACCCTGTATGCCAACGATATACTACTATTTTTGGAGAACAGCGAGAAAGCACTCAATAATGTCATGGAAATTAATGAACAATTTGGCGTCCTGTCGGGTCTACAGATCAATTGGCAAAACTCGTGCATTTTAGCTGTAGATAAGGAACTGAAAGAAGAGGAGTTCGCTGAGAGGGGTAGACAACTTGAAATTGTTCAGAAATGTGAATATTTAGAGATATGGATCTCGCTTTCCCTTTCGTGATTTACTGGACTTAACTTGCTTCCTTTGTTGGGGAAATTTCGAAGTTAGGGCCCTTTTACACACTGCAACTTTCCAGCGATCATGACTACGATTTGACCAGTCCGGGGATCGCTAGTGCATCGCTACGTAGTTGCTGGTGAGATGTCAAGCAGTCAGATGTGCTCAACAACGCAGCAACGATACGAACCCACATAACGACCTCAATGGTCGTTGGAGACGTGGACTCACGCCTGATGAAGTCACCCCCGTGACGGAACGCGTGGGGTTTGCCTGAGTCCTTCCCCCCTCATTTGGCTGGTGGTATTGGTATTGGTGGACGGCACTGATTATTAACCTTTTTCAAACTCTGTCCCTTTGCTTTGGATAAAATCAGGCACAGTTGGTTATGGTCAAAGCAGGAATTGTTGCCTGCATACTTAAGGGGTTAGTTATAATACTCATTATTGGTTGTGGATAGGGATGGGCGAATCTACTCGCTAGGACTCGTTACTCGGCGAGTAGTAAGGGACTCGCAGGACTCGGTACTCTGCGAGTTTCCCAGTGATTACTCGCACGAGTCCAATGTAAATCAATATCAATCCTAGTTTTGTCAGAAACGCTGACAAAACTAGGATTGCCATTGTTTGCATTAGACTCGGCTACTGTGCCAGTGATAGCAGGGAAACTCGCAGATAACTGCTGTTACATTGCGAGCCGAGTCCAGCTGTCTTCTCTGTGCAGCTCCAGGGTCCTAGAACCTGCCTGCTCACAGACATGATGTAGCAGTGCTGAGATTGTTCTCAGTCTGCTCATTCATGTAGCAGAGAGGACATCGCGTTTTGGACTGCGTCGGACAGAAGAGGATTTTTTTAATTAAAGATGAAGTCCCTAATGGCTTTTTTTTTATTTCAAATAAAAAATTTTCTCTGTGTTGTGTTTTTTTAACCCTTTATTGGAGATTCTTAGTGGCTGGGTCAAACGTGGCCTGACATTAAGAATCTCGGGCTTAATACCAGCTTGTATAACAAAGCTGGTATTAACCCCTTTATTACCCAGCGTGCCACTGCCACCAGGGCCGCTGGAAGAGCGGGGTTCAGCACCAGAGGATGGCGCTTCAATGGACGCGCCATCTTCTGGGGCGGCTGCGGGCTGCAATTTGCAGCGGGGGGTGCCCAGAAAGCTTGGGCATCCCTGCGCTGTGGATTCCAGCCCCAGCTGCTTAGCTGTACCTGGCTAGACATAGAAATTGCGCGGAGCCCCACGCATTTTTTTTATTATTTAATGAATTTCAGAGTCAGAGTCTCAGAGTCAGAGTCTCAGAGTCAGAGTCTCAGAGTCGGAGTCTCAGAGTCGGAGTCGCCTCAGAGTCAGAGTCGCCTCAGAGTCAGAGTCGCCTCAGAGTCGGAGTCGCCTCAGAGTCGGAGTCGCCTCAGAGTCGGAGTCGCCTCGGAGTCGGAGTCGTCTCGGAGTCGGAGTCGTCTCGGAGTCGGAGTCGTCTCGGAGTCGAGTCGGAGTCGTCTCGGAGTCGGAGTCGTCTCGGAGTCGTCTCGGAGTCGAGTCGGAGTCGTCTCGGAGTCGGACTCGTCTCGGAGTCGGAGTCGTCTCGGAGTCGGAGTCGGAGTCGTCTCGGAGTCGGAGTCGTCTCGGAGTCGGAGTCGTCTCGGAGTCGGAGTCGTCTCGGAGTCGTCTCGGAGTCGGAGTCGAGTCGGAGTCGTCTCGGAGTCGGAGTCGTCTCGGAGTCGGAGTCAAAAAAATGCGTGGGGCTCCGCGCAATTTCTATGTCTAGCCAGGTACAGCTAAGCAGCTGGGGGCTGGAATCCGCAGCGCAGGGATGCCCAAGCTTTCTGGGCACCCCCCGCTTCAAATTGCAGCCCGCAGCCGCCCCAGAAGATGGCGCGTTCATTGAAGCGCCATCCTCTGGCGCTGAACCCCGCTCTTCCAGCGGCCCTGGTGGCGGCGGCACGCTGGGTAATAGAGGTTAGGGCCAGCTTTGTATTATCAGCTGGCCCTAAGCCCGAAATTTATGGCGGTCACGCCAATATTAGACATGACCGCCATGAATTTCTATTAAATTGTTTTAAAAAAAACACAACACAGAGAAATTTTTTTATTAGAAATAAAAAAAAAAGCCATTAGAGACTCCATCTTTAATTAAAAAAATCCTCTTCCGTCCGACGCAGTCCAAAACGCGATGTCCTCTCTGCTCATCCCTGTGCATAGATATAGATGTATATGCACAGGGAATGAGCAGACTGAGAACAATCTCAGCTCTGCTACATCATCTCTGTGCACAGACATTCATGTCTGTACACAGGGAATGAGCAGACTGAGAACAATCTCAGCACTGCTACATCATCTCTGTGCACAGACATTCATGTCTGTACACAGGGAATGAGCAGACTGAGAACAATCTCAGCTCTGCTACATCAGGCAGCAGGCAGGCTCTAGGACCCTGGAGCCAGCACACAAAGAAGACAGGACTCTTATCTGTGCGAGTTTCCCAGCCAGCAATTACAGTTGCAAAGCAAACTAGTCCAATGCAAATAAATGACAAAACTAGGATTGCTTCAGGCTGAAGCTTCCGAGACACATCTGCGATTTGTAAATCTCACACTACTCGCTATTACTCGCTTCCCCATTCATTAACATTGGACTCGCTAGACTCGCAACGAGTAGCGAGTCCTGTGCTCGGACTCGCTAGAGTCAAGCGATTCCGAGTAATTTAGGATTCGCCCATCACTAGTTGTGGACTGTGCTTCATTTTGTTGCAGGTTCAGCAAGTTATATATGGGATACCTAGGGTACTGGATGAATATACCACTCCCTGTGGTATAGCTTTATAGAGTATTGAACCACTTATTGATATAGTTTGCCATGCATTTTCTAAATGAATGATTATACCTGTAGGGACGGAATATTTTGCTATTGTAGGGGTCTTCAAATTTGTTACCACGCCTGACTATGTTGTTTGCTGTGATTACATTGCTGTGATATACCTTTGTGGGGAAGGGGTCTTTTATGTATGGGCCTGTGTATGGCCCTTTTTTAAATTGATTTTATTGTCCTTGTCATGCACTGATGTTGTCTAATAAATTGATGTTTGATATGAAGTGTTTTTGTCATTTAGTGATCGCCCTTACACATACAGTTAGGGCCAGAAATATTTGGACAGTGACACAATTTTCGCGAGTTGGGCTTTGCATGCCACCACATTGGATTTGAAATGAAACCTCTACAACAGAATTCAAGTGCAGATGGTAACGTTTAATTTGAAGGGTTGAACAAAAATATCTGATAGAAAATGTAGGAATTGTACACATTTCTTTACAAACACTCCACGTTTTAGGAGGTCAAAAGTAATTGGACAAATAAACATAACCCAAACAAAATATTTTTATTTTCAATATTTTGTTGCGAATCCTTTGGAGGCAATCACTGCCTTAAGTCTGGAACCCATGGACATCACCAAACGCTGGGTTTCCTCCTTCTTAATGCTTTGCCAGGCCTTTACAGCCGCAGCCTTCAGGTCTTGCTTGTTTGTGGGTCTTTCCGTCTTAAGTCTGGATTTGAGCAAGTGAAATGCATGCTCAATTGGGTTAAGATCTGGTGATTGACTTGGCCATTGCAGAATGTTCCACTTTTTTGCACTCATGAACTCCTGGGTAGCTTTGGCTGTATGCTTGGGGTCATTGTCCATCTGTACTATGAAGCGCCATCCAATCAACTTTGCAGCATTTGGCTGAATCTGGGCTGAAAGTATATCCCGGTACACTTCAGAATTCATCCGGCTACTCTTGTCTGCTGTTATGTCATCAATAAACACAAGTGACCCAGTGCCATTGAAAATAGAAGCTGAGCTGTGATTGATTGCTATAGGCAGACTAATAAATCTCCAGCCAACAGTAAACCCTCCCCCTGGCCGGGCAGTATATGTTACCTCACACATACTGTACACATAATAGACAGCTCATGTGACTGACATCTGCCTTAATTCCCTGAGGAAGGAGCTCGGGAGGAGGCTCCGAAACGCGTTGGAAAATAAAGGCTATCGCTAATCCAGACATCCCTGTGTCTGTGTGTCTTTGGTCTCGGAGCAGCAGCGCGGACACTGAGGCACTTTGTCCAGGATTCTGTATTAATTCCCTATATGGCACATGTGTTGCACATTGGCTGTTTTTAATCAGATGTTTATGTTTGGAAATTAAAGATAGCACACGTATGAGGCGAGTTGTGTGAGGTGATTTGTGCACATCTGTGTCTGTGTGGTGTGTGTGTCCCTGTGGGGTGAGTGTATGTGTCCCTATAGGGTGTGTACGTGTGTGTGTCCCTGTTGGGGGGGTCTGTGTGGTGTGTGTGTGTATCTGTGTTGTGTGTGTCTTTTTGTGGTGTGTGTGTGTGTCCCTATAGGGTGGCTATGTGTGTGTCCCTGTGGGGGGGGGTCTGTGTGGTGTGTGTCTGTGTTGTGTGTGTCTCTTGTGTTGTGTGTGTGTATCCCTGTGGGGTGAGTGCATGTGTCGCTATAGGGTGTGTGTGTGTCCCCGTGGGGGTGTGTCTCTGTGTTGTGTGTGTCTCTTTGTGGTGTGTGTGTGTGTTTGTTCGGGTGTGTGGTGAGTATCCAATATTGGGGCTGCACCTTAGTGACTATACATTTGCTGTTACTCTTTGTGTGCGTGTGGTGTGTATACATGTCCCCGTGCGTGGTGAATATCTCACGTTGGGGCCCAACCTTAGTGACTATATGCTGGTATGTGCTGTTAGTCTTTGGCGCTATCATTAAGCCCCTCTCATTCACAACTGTCACTTTTTCCCCATTATGTAGATAGGGGCAAAATTGTTTGATGAATTGGAATGCGCGGGGTTAAAATTTTGCCTCACAGCATAGCCTATGACACTCCCGGGGTCTAGACGTGTGACTGTGCAAAATTTTGTAGCTATAGCTGACAGCTGTCAATTTTCCTCCAACACTTTTCCATTCACTTTTTCCCCATTATGTAGATTGGGGCAAAATTGTTTGATGAATTGGAACGCGCAGGGTTGAAATTTCACCTCACAACATAGCCTATGACTGTATGGGGTCCAGATGTGTGACTGTGCAAAATTTTGTGGCTGTAGTTGCGACGGTGTAGATGCTAATCCCGGATATACACACATACATACACACACACATTCAGCTTTATATATTAGATATATATATATATACACGTGTCAAAAATTTCACTGCAGCACTCCTTGGAGTATTCAGTTTTAGTAGTCCTTTATTCTGGCTTCAGATGGACAGGAGATGGCCACGTATCGGGCACATGATAAGCACATTGCGCATGCGCGGAGCCGGGCGATCACGTGATTGGCCCAATAATGCACTAGGGTTGATCATGTAATCAGCCTCTTAATGCACCGCGCCGGATGTGACGTCGCGGCCGATGCATACTATGTGTACAGAAACCAGGAGATTCCAAATAGAAGGGCGACGAGGAATAAAGAATAATGCCGCCCAGCGGGGCGTGCGATGCACCATCGAGGAGGGGCAGAATGGAGCCTGGCGCCGCCTTTTCAGTCCCAGCCTCAGAGACTATTGTAAGTTATAAGTTATTTTTCAGATGTTTTATAGGGTCCCTTTAGCTCAGATAGGGATAGATAGGGAGCAGCTAGGAAGGTGTAGGGGCAGCTAGTGATAGTGTAGGGCCTTAAATCTAAGTGACAGGTTCCCTTTAAACGATGGCTGAGCCCACAAGAATTCATGTACAAATTCCATATAGAAAACAGCCACTTTCTACAGGTCATGCAAGTCCATTCTTTTTGCCTAACTAGACTTTGCAGGTTACTTAGTGAAGTGGGAATCAGTAGTTCCCAAAGTCCAGTCCTCACGGCCCCCAAAAGATCATGTTTTCAGGATTTCCTTAGTATTGCACAGGTGATCGTATCATGATCAAAGAATTACTGTGCAATACTAAGGAAATCCTGAAAACATGATCTCTTGGGGCCGCGATGAATTGAGTTTGGGAACTACTGATTGAGAACATCCAGAATGCGAGCATATCCTCAATATACTGTAAGACATAAATTCCTGAAGTTAAAGCAGAACAAGCTTTTAAAACTGGGGAGAAATGGACTGGGGATAAAGATATTGCAGAGACAATTCTACAGGGGTGGGAATAGGTAAAAAAATCCATTCTTCAATGGAAAGATGGAGGGAGACCTATTTTAAGCTCATGCATACAGCATTATATGGTTTCAATATTCCATCCTCTCCTAGATTCTCTGATAGGATTACAGCGTGCCCTAAGTGCGGAACGCCTTCAACGAATTTCTGGCACGGGTTGTGTGAATGCAGGGCAGTTAAAGTGTAATGGACACAGGTTGGGGAACAGGTTTGATCATGCTGGGGAATCCAACTCCCACAAACACCGCAAGCCATGCTCTTTCATCAGTAAAAACCCCCCGGAGACTCAACCCACAGGAGTTAAAGCAAAGATCCCTAAAAACATTCACACATTCTTAGGGTGGCTTCAGACTTGCGTTCGTCTCCGCTGCGTCTTGCAGCGGGCGACCGTAAGCTGAGCCCAAGCACCGCGCATCCCTATGTTTATCATGGGGACGCACGGTGATGCGCTCGGCTGCGGATGGGCGTGCGCACTGATAGACTTCAATGTGTGATATGTATGCACGCGGATGCTTGTGTACAAATCATACATTCTCGTCTGCACCCGGAATGCGACATGTCCGAGCGCATCACCCTTTGAGAAGCCACCCTTTGAGTAGCCGCAAAAGGCTTTCCTTTCTGGGCCTCCCCGCCGCGTGCATGTTAATTATTCATGCCCCGATGGGCGTGCTACAGAGCAGGGACAGTGCTCGTCTTGTAAGGGGCGGTAAAGCCGATATGACGCTAATTGCGTCATATCCGGCTTTACCACGTCAGTACACCCATCGCGCATGCGCATGCACACTCGGCATCGCGAGGTCGGCAGTACACCCTAATGAAAGTACTGACGTGGTAAAGCCGGATATGACGCGATTAGCGTCATATCGGCTTTACCGCCCCTAACATGACGAGCACTGTCCCTGCTCTGTAGCACGCCCATCGGCGCGTGAATAATTAACACGTAGGCGGCGGGGAGGCCCAGAAAGGAACGCCTTTTGCGGCTTCTCAAATAATGAGAAGCCGCAGATTAATAAGGTATCATAACAACTTTTCTAAAGTTTACTATATTGCTTTTCAAGCACAAAGGGATGCCTAGAAATCTATTAACATGGTGCAGGGACAGGTATATAGAGGCTGGGGGCATATTTTGCGAGGTCAGGATCCCTTTAACCTATGCCAGAGTCTGGGGCTGTAAATACTGAATGGGCGCATCAGGGGGGACTCATTAGGGAGATTTACACTACACTCCCACACAAGCAGAAGTGTGGTGGATTATGCCATAACAAACATGGACCTAGCAAACATAAATACCTTCATAGTCACCCCTGAAACCGACTTGTCAGACCACAACCAAACACTGCTGTATATGAGATCAACTGACAAGCCACCCATACAAAAATCCCATCTGACCGGTCTTTACAATCTACCACCATACTTCAAGTGGCCTAAACAGTTAGCCACTGAATACATCAAAATAAGCAATAGAACCGAGATACAAGAGCTGCTTGTACATTACGTCTTCTCGTGTATATTCACCCATCCCTTGTAGACTGTGAGCCCTCATGGGCGGGGTCCTCTCTCTTCACCTACTGTATCCTCACCCATCCCTTGTAGACTGTGAACCCTCATGGGCAGGGTCCTCTCTCCTCACCTACTGTATTCTCACCCATGCCTTGTAGACTATGAGCCCTCATGGGCAGCGTCCGCTCTCCTCCTGTACCTGCTCTTTTGAGCAGGATCACCTTTATTTTTGCTTTATCTATTGTATTGTATTTTTTACATTGATTTTATGCTTATTGTGCTGTTCCCTATTATTGTACTGTATTCTTCCTCTACTGGAATTGCTGTATTATATTGTGTATTTTCGTGACCCACTGTATTGTAAAGCGCTGCGGAATATGTTGGCGCTATATAAATAAAGATTTATTATTTATTTTATTTATTTACCACCACTCTGTGCCTTGTTTTGTTCATAAATATTGTACTTGTCTATGTACGCCCTTTTCACATGTAAAGCGCCATGGAATAAATGGCACTGTAATAATAAATAATAATCATTTTAACACAAGTAGCTACACATCAAACCAGCAAGGGGTCAACCTGGCAGTGAATGATTTTAACAAGATCCTATTTATAATGGCAAATCTAGCAGACCTCAGAAGGACCAACTCCAAGAGAACTACAAATAAACAATGCCAAAAATAGTTTGACAAAGAATTCAAAGTACTACGCAGCTCCCTAAGGGTGGTCTCAAACCAAAAATACAGAGACCACAATAACAGGGACCTAAGAGCAGCCCATGACACCCTACATAGCCAATACAAGCACATTCTCAAGGGGAACAAACAGAGGTACATCTCCCAGAAACTACAGCAGTTTGAAGACTCCCTCCAGGACAATACATTCTGGAAGACCTGGAGTGATGTCGGCACAAAGCCCAAATAGAGCACCCTCCACATCCAGAATGGCCACATCTGGCACAGCTACTTTGAAGGCCTCTACAGGAATATACTAGAAGAAGACCTAACCCCAGAACAGCAGCATCTAACCAATTAACTGAGGGACATGGAGGAAACAATCAAAGACTTCCAAAATCTTCTGGACACATCAATCAGTGAGCTGGAAATACAACACAGAATCAGACTGATGAAATGCAACAAGGCCGGGGGCAGTGACGTCATCCTGCCAGAGATGATCAAATACCGTTCCCCAGACATACACGCAGCACTGGCAAAACCTTTCACCCACATCCTCAGCACCGGCTACTTCTACCAATGCTGGAATCAAGGTCTCATTACGCCCATCTACAAGAACGGAGACCGATACGATCCAGCAAACTACAGAGGGATATGTGTCAACAGCATTCTGGGAAAACAGTTTACCATCATCATTAAGGGGAATCTGTCCCTCCGCCATACTCAGGGAAAAAAAAGCAAGAAATCATGGAAATATCAGGTGGATGAATAGGGGTTGCTATGATCATAGTAGGGGATGTAAATAATATTGTTAATGACCATTGGGATAAGGGGAGCCCATGCCATACTGAAGAATGAGGGAAATGTGACTGCTTTTGGTAATTATCTGAAGGAAGCGGCTTTGATAGATTTATGGTGGGTGCGAAACATGGACAGGTACTGCTATTCCTGCTATTTGGCAACATATAGCCTTAGGGAATGACGGTGTAAATAACATGGTGCAAGAGGTGGAATACTTACCAAGAGTGGTGTCCGATCACAGTCCAGTAATGGTGTTACTACAAATAGAGGATCAGAGGAGTAAATTGAGTTCAGGGTGGAAAATTAACCCTTTTTGGTTGCAGCTCCTAGACATGGGAAAGATTGGAAAAGAGGTAGACGAGTTCTTTAGGATTAATGAGGGCAGTGCAGAGCAACAAATTGTATGGGACACTATGAAGGCTTATTTAAGGGGGATTCTGTTTAGGGATATATTGAGAGAAAATAAAGATAACAGAAGCGCACATAGGGCAGTACTGTCAGATAGAAATTGTCACCGTATCCCCAATCTGTTTGACTCACCTGGTGAAGTTGTGTGAGTCACAACAAACTGGGAACTGCACGTAAGTGTATGGCCGCCGCTGGTGCCCCGCTGGGAAGATAAGATCCAAACAGATAGGACCCGGACTTTCTCACCGCGCTGGCCATCGATGCCCTGATAAAGTGGCTGGTTAAGCCACGAAACACGTAGGCTCATTAAGGTGGATTGATAACTAATCTTCTGTGGATGGTGTGTTCTTGGCCAGCGCGGTGAGAAAGTCCGGCTCCTATCTGTTTGTTTGGATCTTCTAGGGATATATTGAGGCATAAGACCCTATCCAGGAACAAGGATTTAGCGGTAATGGAAGAATTAAGGGTAGTGGAGGAAGCATTAAGCAATCAGAGCTCACAGGTTGTGCAAAACCGCATGAAGGCCGCTCAGCAGAAAGTTAAGAAACTACATTTATGCAGGGAATAAAGGTTGAGGACTTTCCAAAAAGAAGCTTTTTATGCCGAGGGCGAACAAGTGGGCCACCTGCTCTCAGTGGTAGCCTCTGCACAAAGGGGCTCAACACATGTTTACGAGTTAAAACAGGATGATGGCAGAATAACCTCAAATCGGGAACAAAGTTTAGGAATCTTTAGGGAATTCTATAGGAATTTATACTCCTCACAGTCGCAGCCGACAGATGGTGAAATGGATTCTTGGAGAGGACCCGCTTACCTAAACTGAGTGCAAAAGATAGAGATAGTATTGAGGAACCTATCTCGGAGGAGGAGTTGAGTGGAGCATTGGCATCCATGGCGGGGGACAGGGCACCGGGGGGCAGACGGCATTCTGGCAGAAGTGTACAAAACCCTTAATGACGATATAATAACTAGACTGGTAGGAGTACTTGATGAGACACTGGAGACGGGGTTATATGCAAATATGCAAATTCCAGCTGACAATTGAGGCAAGAGAGTGGTAGTATCTCTAGATGCACATAAAGCCTTTGACAGCGTGGAATGGGATTACTTGTGGTCAGTGTTAGTTTGATTCAGGTTCGGGCCAGTGTTTCTTTCATGGATAAAATTGCTATATTCCACTGCAACAGCCAGAATTAAAGTGAATAACAAACTGTCGGACAGCTTTCCTCTATTCAGAGGTGTGCCTCAGGGGTGCCCGCTGTCTCCGTTGCTTTTTGTCCTCGCTGTTGAGCCATTGGCTGCCCAAATAAGATCGCAGAAGGTGAAAGGATTTATGTATGGGAAAGAGGTGAAGAAAATATGCGAATGATATTTTGTTATTTTTGGAGAACCCTGGGGAAGCTTTGAGGAATGTAGTACCACTAATTGAGGGATTTGGACAGATTTCAGGGTTGCAAATAAATTGGGATAAGTCATGTGTTATGCCAACAGATGATGGGGATGACTATATCAAGGAAGTGGGGATATACACTAAATTAAAGGTGGTCCAGCAATTTAAATATCTACGGATCAATATAATGTGCAAAAAATAGGAGCAGCACTGCTAGCTGGCTATCCCAGGTGCAAAGCGACCCAAACAGTCCTTTAAATGTTGTAATATACATACAAATGTCGCAGCACTCCAATGGCGATGTTCTGAAGTAGTTTATTCCAGCATCTAAGGTAGAATAGGCATGTCTAAGGGCGATTGAGCCTGAAACGTTGCCATTGTACCTTAGATGCTGGAATAAACTACTTCAGAACATCGCCATTGGAGTGCTGCGACATTTGTATGTATATTACAACATTTATAGGGATCAATATAGCTCTCCCGCTCACGTCATTTGAATAGTTCAATCTATGCCCGCTACTACAAAGGCTGCGCACTAAAATTAAGGCATGGAATAAGTTACATTTATCGGTGGTAGGCAGAGTGAATCTCCTCACGATGATTGTGATGCCGCAACTGCTATATGTACTGCACAACTCCCCTATATGGATCCCAATGAAGAGATTCCGTGGAATAAAATCATTATTTAGAGAATGAGTGTGGGGAAAGAAGAGTCCCAGACAAGAAATACTGCAGAGACCTAAAGACGAAGGAGGGTTGGCATTTCCAATCCCCTGATTATACTTCCTTTCTGCACAAAGCCAACACCTCAAGGGATCGGGGGATACTCTGGGTAAGGGACAGATACCGGTATGCCTGGTACACTTAATGAAGGTTTCGCCACCGAGTATGGGACTGGAGGCAGGTCTCTTCAAGAAACGGGGATTGCAATACCATACTATAAACCTAATCCATAAAGTATGGCAGAAGATCAAGCAGACTGGGGGGGGTAACTCAATTTACGAGGTTTTCACCTATCTGGGATAACATTTACTTTAAAAAGTAAAGCAACATGACGGGGTTTGGTGAATGGAAAGATATGGGGATTACCCTGATTTATCAATTTATCTACAGAGGGAAGCTTAAACATACGAATACAGAACGAATTCTACTTCCCAAGGCTGGACCTCTTTCAATATAGACAGGTTCAGCACGCATTTCAAACCCAAAGCAGAAGAAGGCATATAGAAGTACAAACAGATCTGACGCTAGATTTTATATTAAAAGAAAGTGGAACGAGAGGGGCGATATCTGAAGTGTATAGGGACTTGCTGCATGTTTTTCTGGGGGTACATCCTATAAAGGCTAGGAGGAAATGGGTAATTGACCTGGGAGGGATAACCGATGATAGGTGGGAGTCTATACTAGAATATATACCTAAGATATCCATGAGCAAGCCTGGGAAATTGTCATAGCTATATGTAATTCACAGCGTGTATAGAATAGGTTTCTAGAATCCCTGAGATGTTATTTAAGGCAGGACTATGGTCTAACTCCGATTGACAACGTTTCTCACAATCACAGGCGGATATATTGCATATGCTTTGGCACTGTCCCAGATTGTCCCCTTTTTAGATAGTAGTACTGAATCGTATTGGGATGGTGTATGGATGTGTCATACCTAGACACCCACTGACATGTATATAAGGGTATGTTGAGGAAATACAAACAGACAATGCAACAAAAACAGCTATTGCAAGATTATTGTTTATTGCCAGAAAATTGATAGCAAAGTACTGGATTAGAGAATAGCCCCCATCCAGACGTGAATTCATTGCCCAAACGAATTACATAATTCAACTGGAAAAAAATATTTACACTAAGAGGAACAAACAGGAATATTTCAATAAATTAGGGCAGCCTTGGGTAGATAAGGTTTAATTAGATTTGCACCAAAATATTATAGTGTTGTGTAATGCAAGGAAACTGGTGTGATGATACGGTGTTATTTGTTAACTATAGTAATAGGTAAATACTGTTTGATATTGCTGTAAAGGCCCAGATACACACAAAATCTTTCCAGGGATCCCACCAGCGATCTGACCTGGCCGGGATCGCTGGAAAGTCTCTCTGCAGTCGCTGGTGAGCTGTCAAACAGACAGACTCAGCAGCCGTGAGATCGCTGGTATCCATGATAAACACCGGGTAACTAAGAAGCACGCTGCTTAGTTACCCGGTGTTTATCATGGTTACCAGCGTTCTCCTGCTTAGCGCAGTGGACGCTGGTAACCATGATAAACACCGGGTATCTAGGCAGCGAGCGCTGGTTAGTTACCCGGTGTTTATTATGGTTACCAGTCTGTGAGGTCGCTGGATTGCTGGTCTCTCGCGGTCACATGCGCGGATGCATGCTGACCAGCGGGAGACCAAGGACCAAAAAATGGTCCTGATCGATGTTCAGCTACCAGCGACCTAACTCCAGGGGCCAGGTCGCTGGTGCGTGTCACACATTGCAACATCGCTGGAGAGGTCACTGTTACGTCACAAAACATGTGACGTTTCAGCGACATCGCTAGCGATGTTGCAGTGTGTGAAGCACCCCTAATAGTGAAATAGTTGTTTGTACAGGGGAAAGTCTCTATGGGGTGGTATGAGAAGGAGGATGGGGGAGGTTATGTACTGATGCAACATTGTAAAATGACCATTGATATGTCATCTGTTTCAAATTTGGATATGTTTAACCCCTTCCCGACCTATGACGTTATAGAGACGTCATGAAAGTCAGTGCATTCCTGATCCATGACGTCTCTATAACGTCATAGGTTGTTTGCACTCCTGCAGCTCCGGTGACAGCACCAGTGACAAGTCACCGAAGCTGCAGGAGCGCAAGGACCCATACTTTAGCCCAGGTGGGGTGGCTTAGCCCCCCAGTGGCTAAACTCGCTCTGATTGGCAGTCTCAATTTCAACTGCCAATCAGAGCGAGTAACTCCCTCCAGATCTGATTGGAGCTGTCCAATCAGATCTGGAGGGGTGGGATGGCAAGTGCCCTCCCCCTCCTAGCTCCCTCCCGCCCCAGGGCCCCCCCACCCGGCGCTAACAGTCATCCCGCGGCGGTAAATGACAGTTACCGCCAGCGGGCTGAGTACACTGATACCTCATATTTGGTCATAAATTACTGTTTGGGCGCACGGCAGGGCTCAGAAGTGAAGGAGTGATATTTCACTTTTTGAATGAAAAATTAGCTCCAAAAGTCAAATTGTGCTCCCTCCCTTCTGAGCCCTGCTGTGTGCCCACACAGTGGTTTATGACCACATATGAGGTATCGATGTACTCAGGAGAAATTGCCCAACAAATATTAGGATCCATTTTATCCTGTTGCCCATGTGAAAATGAAAGAATTGAGGCTAAAAGAACATTTTTGTTAGAAAAATTAAAATGTCCATTTTTTCCTTCCATGTTGCTTTAGTTCATGTGAAGCACCTGAAGGGTTAATAATCTTCTTGAATGTAGTTTTGAGTAGCTTGAGGGGTGCAGTTTTTGGAATGGTGTCACTTTTGGGTGTTTTCTGTCATGTACACCCCTCAAAGGGACTTCAAATGTGATGTGGTCACTAAAAAAAAAATGGTTTAGTAAATTTTGTTGGAAAAATGAGAAATTGCTGATGAACTTTGAACCCTTATAACTTCCCACCCCAAAATTTTGTGTCACATATCTCTCTGGTTTAGCAGAATAAAAATTCAAAATTTGAAAATTGCGAAATTTCCAAAATGTTTGCCAAATTTTTTATTTTTTCACAAATAAACGCAAAAATTATTGACCTCAATTTACCACTAACATGAAGCCCAATATGTCACAAAAAAACAATCTCAGGATCGCTAGGATCCGTTGAAGCGTTCCAGAGTTATTACCTCATAAAAAGACACTGGTCAGAATTACAAAAATGGCCTGGTCATTAGGGTCAAAATAGGCCTGGTCCTGAAGGGAACTTGTATAAACTGCAAATAATTCCTTCTGTCAATCAGATAAATCATTGGTTACTTAATGAATATTCATGTAGTGAAGTCACTGTCTGCTCTGATCTGCAAGCATAAGCCAAGGAGCTCCGTATCCTGCTGTATGTTCTCCTTCCATGGAAACTGTAACCAGTAGTGATTCACAGAGCACAGGGAGGAAGGAGGGGATAATATTTGCATGTTTTGTGGACTTCAAGCAGGCCTTTGACTCCGTGTGGCTCCCCAGTCTGTTCCTAAAACTCCTGGAAAGCGGAAAAGGTAGCAGAACCTATGACAACACTGAGAACCGTGGCAGCGTGAAGGTGAATTGGAAAAGGACGGCTTTCTTCTGGCAGGGCCGTGGGGTCAGACAGGGCTGCAGCATGAGCCCAACTCTATTCAACATCTACATAACAGACTGGCAGCAGCTCTGGAGTGCTCCTCAACCCCCGGCCTCAGTCTGCATGACTGAGAGGTAAAGCTCCTGCTGTACGCAGATGACCTCCTGCTACTCTTCCCAATCTATAGAGGACTCCAAAATAGCGTGGTAGTGCTGGAAACATTCAGAACCATGTGGGCACTGCACATCAACCAAAAGAAGACCAAAGTCATGGTGTTTCAGAAGGGGACCCACCCCCTCCCTTACATTAAATGGTTCCACAATGGAGAAGACCTACAGCTATACCTACCTCAGTCTGGAGATAAGCCAAACCGAAAGCCTCAACCAAGCAGCAGTGGCCCTAAAACGAAAAGCATTCAGAACCTTCTATGCCATCAGAAGACAACTGTACCACCTCAAATGACCGGTGAGAGTCTGGCTCAAGATATCTGACAGTATCCTCACCCCTATACTGCTGTATGGCAGCAAGGTATGGGGCCCAATGACCTACCCAGACAAAGCTCAACCGAAGTCTTCCATCTGGAGTTCTGCAAATATCTACTACAATTACATCACGGCACCTCAAACATAGCCTGTCGGGCAGAGTTGGGACAATTTCACTTATAGCTAACTATACACAAGAGGGCGCTATCAAACCAGGCACTCATACACAGCAGCAATGCCAGCTCCTACCATCATAAAGCCCTGCTGAGCCACAGCCCAGAGCAAGCCATGATCTCCAGCAGCCAGTCCAGCCAAAATCTGTAACACACCCTGACAAAAGCCCAAATAAAAGGTGATCTCCGAGAGCTACAAGATGCAATACATAGAGGGTTGGAAGAGTGAATGAGGGCATATGGTCACTATCCGGAGGTGCAACTTGTTAGATACAGTGCCTCCAGACCTGGGGGAGCCTGCAGGGAGATCGCAGCCACCCTGTACTCACCATGTAAAGTGGGTGCAGAGCGGCTTCTCCCTACATGCACCTGATGTTGGCCACTTCTGATGCGGTAGTCCAGAAACCCGTACCGCAACTGAAAACATGCTGCGGTCGGGTGAAGCATAGCGAGGATGGGATTTGTACAAATCCCTTCCACAATGCTTGTACTCTACCAGTGTTTTGGATGCAGCGACAAGAAGTATGTTGGTTCTACCAATAAAGCATTTTTGAATTGAATTTGACAGAGAGACAAAAGTTGCCCCCTTCATGTTATCTGGGGTAAATCTGCGACACAGACTTGCCCCCTATTTAGTTAAACAGAGAAACTAAATGCAGACAAAAATTGAGTCAGAGCGAACTAGTATGAACAGGCCTGTATAGCATATTCACTTAAAGAGGACCTGTCACCAAACCAGGCATGGTGATCTAATTACAGCACTGGATGCAGCATGTCTGCAGCATGCAGGCAAGGGGTCACCCAGCACTTGAGCAGCCCTGTACCCCGAGATAATACAGTTAGAAAATGTACAGACTCCAGCCACTAAGGAGGTGGCTAGGGGCTGCAGCCAAGGGCAGATTCACACCCCCTGCATGTATAATCTGCCCACCGCTGCCAATCATTCTCTCCCTGTCTGCAGCATTTAAAACAGGTTTTTTTTTTCTCTCTCCCAGAAAGTCTGTTAGCCACGCCCCCTGAGGGGCAGGGCTAAGCGGGAGAGAAAAAAACCTCATTTTAAATGGTGCAGACAGGGAGAGAATGATTGGCAGCGGTGGGCAGATTACACATGAAGGGGGTGTGAATCTGCCCTTTGGCTCCAGCCCCTAGCCACCTCCTTAGTGGCTATAGCATGTAAGTTTTCTAAGTGTATTATCTCGGGGTACAGGGCTGCTCAAGTACTGGGGGACCCCTTGCCTGGATGCTGCAGACATGCTGCATCCAGTGCTGTAATTAGATCACCATGCCTGCTTTGGTGACAGGTCCTCTTTAAACAGAGTTTTTTTTTCCTCTCCCGTGTAGCCCCGGGGCTAATGGACTTTCTGGGAGAGAAAAAAAACTCTGTTTAAATGCTGCAGACAGGGAGAGAATGATTGGCAGCGGTGGGCAGATTACACATGCAAGGGGACCCCTTGTCTGCATGCTGGAGACATGCTGTATCTAGTGCTGTAATTAGATCACCATGCCTGCTTTGGTGACAGGTCCTCTTTAAACCGCCAAATTGTAAGAAACAACTAGAAAACAAAAAAAATATTTGTGGTATTATGTCCAAATACCTTGCAATAAATAAATAAAAACTAGTGTTGTTAAAAAACACAGGGTGCTTGGTGCAACCTTTTTTGCAAAAAAAGTACCTAAGGCCCCTTTC
The DNA here is from genome assembly GCA_033576535.1 of Allobates femoralis. Classification (NCBI taxonomy): domain Eukaryota; kingdom Metazoa; phylum Chordata; class Amphibia; order Anura; family Aromobatidae; genus Allobates; species Allobates femoralis. The sequence continues at coordinate 65,883,593 of JARQOC010000008.1, forward strand.
ACATCAGCGGTAATCGCTAATCGCAGCAGTTGCGGTGAAACAGCCGCGATTACCGCATAACGGCCGCACTTGTGGTTCACCTGCGGCAAGCCCCATGCAATGTCTATGGGGCTTGCGGCAGGTGCGGTATAGTTGCGGTTTCGGCACTTGCGGCAGATGCGGCTGCGAAAAAAACGCGGTCAGCTGCGTGTTTTTTTTGCGGCCGCATCTGCCACAAGTGCCGAAACCGCACTTGCCACACACTTACCGCAAGCGCCATAGACAATGCATGGGGCTGCCTGCAGGTGAACCGCAAGTGCGGCCGTTATGCGGTACACTGACGTGAAAAGGCCCTGAGACATCCTGCCAAATGATAAAGGTGACCCATCTCGGGACGGGCCCTACACTAACCATAATATAACCTATTGTGCCTACTGACCTCAGACAGCAGGATGCTTGTCGTTGGTGGGATGGCTTAAGTACATTTCCTCAAAAAAAGGTTGTCCCAATACCCTGTTTTTAACACTAGTCTTCATTTATTGTGAGGTATTTGGACATAATACACACATACTTTTGTTGTTTTCTAGTTGTTTCAAAGAAATAAAACAGTGCAGCCTCCAGTTTATCTGTGTGAACATTATACTGTGTACAGCGTCACACTGTGGGGCTGAGGACTGGGAGCAGTTGAGTCGTCTGTATCTATCAGAGGAAAAGGAACAAAAATGGCATGTTTTTTAAATGATGGCAACACAAAAACACCAAGATAGTCTCTGAGCTGAAGGGGTTAATGTGTCCTGTAATGGGGAATCTGTACATACCTCCACCTGCAGAGCCGCACTCCACATATATGACTGCTCTGTGCTTACAGGACCTGTGATGATGTCACATGGAGGGGAGGAGTCAGGGGTCACATGATCAGCTCCTCAGTGTATGCAGGACTCTGCTGTGCTGGTTGTCATGGTGCTGGATGAGGTGAAGTTTATGTGTGGGGTCAGTGGCAGGGTATACCTACCACAGTTGCAATCGCACCCGGGTCCTTGAGCCTAGGGGGCCCCAAAAATAAAAGTCCCTTTGGCCTATAGAAAAAGATTAATAACAGAAAAAAAAATGCAATAATTGGAGGCTCTGTTGGAGCAAGAGAAGCAAAGAGAAGCAGTCCAGACAGAAGGTACAAGGGAGGCGAAGAAAGTAGAAGTAGCAGGAGGTCAGATCAACTACAGGAGATCAGGCTTCACACTGGGAACGGAGCAGAAGACATGAGAAAGGTACATAAAGGAGGGTTCCATCTCAGGCCAGAAATCCTAGCTGCAGCTGAAGCATTCGCCAGTAGTAACACCTAATGAACTGTTGGACTGTGAACTTTTCAATAAAGTAACCCGGTGAAGTGAAGCTTCGACTCTGCTGCCTGATTCCATTATAAACTGTTTTATTGCAGCATTCCTGCCCGGTGGTCCCGTCCTGCCTGCGGAGACGATTCCATCCGAGCCGCCATACCATCGACCACCGGAAGACTGGAGCAGCACTGGTAATCCCTCACCAGACCCAGCAGGTGGTGTCATGAAGACAACCTTGTAAATAGTCCCTGTAAATGTCCCCCATTTTTCAGTTGACCCCCAGGGCCACGGCCTCGGGATGGCCACCCATGACTTCCCGGACTGAGAGAACCTGAAAGCCGAGTACCCCACAGCCCTGGGTGCGCGTCAACTTCTGGCGTCGCGAACAGGATATCGTGCCCGGTACCACCGGGTATTGTGTGCTTTCAATTGGACTTAAAATTGACTGTAATTGACTCTTTCTGGCTTTGCCCGGTGCCAAGATGGATTCCCTCCATTGCCGTGTGGGGACCAAAGATGGCGCCGACGCCATGGAGTAAACAACATGTGCAGGCCCGGGGGAGTGCGTCAGCCCTTAGAAAAAGGAGGACCTAGCCAGAGGTGCGAAAAAGTGTGGCCGCCCCGATTGCCATCAATCAATCATGGGGGCGGTCCACAGGAAGTTCCAGGGGAATGCCTGCCCATCGCTATACAAACCGAAAGAGAAGGACAGACGCCATCAGACTTCTACGTACCTGGCAGCACACCGATGGAGAGATGTCATCCGCAAGCTTGAGGAGAAGGCCCGCGCCGAGCGAGGCAATCTGGCAGCTGTGTCCCTACTCATGCTAGAGGGGGATGCAAACTACTGGTGGGAAGCTTTCACCCGGCTCCGGCAGGAGATGGAGCAGATCATAGCATGGGTGTGCTGGAGATGGAGTGCGGAGAGGACGTACGAATTGTTGGCAAGGAGGACGGCCCGTGAGGTGCGGGATGCAGAAGCCGCCGTCAGAGCCGTGGAGCAGTACAGAGCCTCCCTTCCACCACCAGCAGAAACCCGGGATGCAGGGACACAGACAGAGTCCCTGATAATACCATCACCGCCCAAAGTCAGCAGTAGTCTCCAGCTGGAGACAACATTCGTGTCTGCACCGGAGCGGATCCTGCTGGATATCGATGTAGAGGAGCTGTACAAAGAGCCTGAAGAGCGCAATGACGATGACTATAAGGAGCCGGCTGGAGCCTCAGGAACAAGCACCCCAGAAGCAGCCTGGTAGACAACATGGCAGCAGCACCACCTAGGACCCCCAGCAATAGCAAGTGCCGCGGAGGTATGTGTGTGTGCCATTCCCAACCGCCATAGGCACAGCCCATCACCACCCCCATACCAACCCCTGCCAAGTATCCGGTCAATCCCTGATGAGAGGAGCCCGGTAGTCAGACACAGGGAAAGGGAAGAGTGGTATCAGAGAGAATGCACAACTATAAGACTTAGAGACGAAGCCCGTGCACAGCTCCCATTACACATAGAATTGCGTAAAATGGGTATAGTCGTATCTGTGTACCACAGAGAGGGATGGGGCTTTATAAGAGAACCAGGACTACTAGATGATGTCTTTTTCACCCGGAGGGATGTTGAATCTTTTCTAAGACAAGGACACCCCCGACGTGACTTATATCGCGGCGAGCAAGTGACATACGAGAGGTATCCTGCCCCGCTTGGATGGTTCCCCATAAGAGTTTCAAAGACTGATTAATGGACTCCCGATGAGAGACATTGTTTTTCCCCTGTATATACCCCTTTTATCTTGCTGCAACCCTTGTGAATGAAGAATGTGTCCCTGGAGACCCTTGAGAACTTTTTATTGAACTGAACCCCAGTTATGTGTGATAATGTGAAGGGCGGCCCAGAGGTGATAATGCACACTGGACTGTGTAGGACTAGAGGTTACCGCTGGGCCCGCATGCGAAGTCGGTCCCGTTGGGCCAGAGTGAATAATGTGTGAAATGTTTTATAAGCAACGTGTAAAGATATGCGCCTCCCCGAATGTATATAGTTTACCCGTTGATGTTGATGATTATAAATATATAAAAATGTTTTTCACTTCCAGAAGGGCGAGTGTGATGCTCGGGGACGAGCATGCTTAACCAGGGGGGAGTGTGGCGCCCCACTACGTAGGTGCCACAGAAGGGGTACTGCACCCAGAAAAGCGGTGTGGTACTTCACTGCAATTGGGACAATGGTCACAAGATGGAGCCCTAGAGCTGACACCCACACACTAGGACAGTAGGTGGGAGGGAACCCTGGGAGGAGATAGATAGTGGCCTCTAGGGGAAACTAGTGAGTCAGACACTCGGGAGAGTCGGAGGAGGTAGAGTGGAGAAGGACCAGGCAGTCAGCGAGAGGGCCATCTCGGCTGAGAGGCCCTAGGAAAGATTCCAAAAGAAGAAAGAAAGAGAAGAGAAGAACTCATAGGCAGAGTTCACTCTAGAATGGGGAATTGAGTAATTATTATTTATTTATATAGCGCCATTAGGTTCCATGGCGCTTTACATGAGGATAAGGGAGACAAGAACAAGTACACTAAATCTAGGCGATCGGGACGTACAGGAGGGGCGGGGACCCTGTCCACGAGGGCTCACAGTCTACGAGGGGCGGGTGGGGATATAGTAGGATGGGGGAATGTCAGGTATGGGGCGGTTGCCTGGGTATTCATGGCAGGTTGTAGGCTTGACGGAATAGGTAAGTCTTCAGGTGATACTTGAAGCTTCTCAGGGTAGGAGAGTGTCTGACGTGTTGGGGCAGGGAGTTCCAGAGTAAGGCAGATGCCTGGGAGAAGTTCTGGAAGCGGTTGTGTGAAGAGGTGATGATCGGGGAGCAGAGGAGGAGTTCTTGGGAGGAGCTGAGGTTGCGTGAGGGTAGGTATCGGGAGACCAGGTCGGAGATGTATGGTGGGGCCAGGTTGTGTATGGCTTTGTACGCCATGGTTAGTGTTTTGAATTGGGATCTCTTGGAGGCGGGGAGCCAGTGAAGGGCTTGGCAGAGGGGGAAACGGGAGTAGCGGGAGGACAGGTAGATTAGTCAGGCAGCGGAATTGAGGATAGACTGGAGAGGTGTGAAGGAGTCAGCCGGGAGGCCATTGAGAAGGAGGTTGCAGTAGTCAAGGCGGGAGATGATAAGAGCATGAATGAGTGTTTTAGAGGTGTCGTGGGTGAGGAAGGAGCGGATCCGTGAGATGTTCTTGAGCTGGAGCCAGAGGGATGTGGTGAAGGCCTCGATGTGGGGCTTGAAGGATAGGGAGGAGTCAAGGATTACCCGAGGCACTTGGCTTCGGGGACTGGGGAGAGGGCGCAGTCGTTGACGCAGATGGATAGGTTGGGAAGTGGGGAGGAATTTCTTGGGGGGAAGACTATTCAGTTTTGTCCATGTTGAGTTTAGGGAAGCGAGCAGAGAAGGATGAGATGGCGGAAAGGCATTGCGGGATTTTGGAGAGTAGGGAGGTGATGTCAGGGCCGGACAAGTAGAAAAAGTAGTCCGCCTGTGTGGAACTGATAGCAGGTTTGGTAGAGGATTTGTTGGATTTTGTGGTTGATTTAAACATTGTAAAGCTGTCTAAAGGCAACAATTTATCTGGCTCTTGCTCTCCGTCGGCTTCCCCAAAGTATCTCGGGGTACTCACATAGTGGAGTTCGGGGTCATGTTAAGAAAATCTGGTGACTTTATTTAAGACAGAGATCTATGGTAGGTTTACACTTAGAGTTTAGAATGTATGGTGATGGTAGTGGGAGATCCAGAAGATGGGACCAATATGGTGTAAATTAAGGCACCAAATGTGCCAAGAGAGATCCACATCTTAATCTCTGTGTAGCACAGTATCTCATAGGTTGTTAAAGACAGCAATTAAGGGCTGGCTGGCTGGGTGTTAAAGCACTCAGTTTTATGATTCAATCTATAGGCACCAGTCACCTAAGTGTTAATATCTTATCAGCTGTGCGTCCACTGGTAGAAAGACAGAAGTGCTGAAAGGATAAAGTTCTGCAGAAAGTATTATGTCAGGAGACCAGGGGTTAATGTGAATGTCTTCACAGCTCCTGAGCACCGTTCAATTACAGCCAGCAGTTAAACAATTATATTCTCTCCAGAGGGTGGATGTTACTGGCCTGTCTCAGTCACAGAGAAAGGTGCCATATAGGGTTAATCCCCTGCTTTCTCTTGAGAGTTCTTATCACTTTTAGTAGTATATCTCTTTTATTGCTTGGTCCTTCTGTTATGTTTGGGCCCTTTCAGCGGTAGTAGAACCCCGGGGTGTAGATAATAAAGGGGAAATGTCCTGCTCCTATGACCCTATGTCACCAGCCCTATAGTAGGTGCACATGTGTGTGCACTCACCCGCTCCTGCGGGGTGAGATGTCCTTGTGATGCGTACGGCAAACCGGTTATAATGGGCCCGCAGCTCGTCGGTCTGCGGTCAGAGCTAAACTTCTGGCCGCCTCGGCTCCCCGCGTTGCCGGTGTTTTTCCCCAACGTGACCAGCTGGCTCCAACCAGTCCTGGCTCGTTGCCTTCTGTCCTGGGGCCCCACTTAAAGATGGGGATCCCTCCTGTCGGCTGTGCTGTCAGGCCTGTCCTTCCTGACTGCCTTCCCAGCACTGTCTCTCTGAGGTAAACTGTCACTCAACTCTCCTTACTATTTCCTCACTGACCTAGGCTCCACCCCCTTTTGGGACCTACTAAATTACCAATCCCCCTACTCTAAGTGGCCTAGTCCTAAGTGTGTGTAAGAACAGACTTGTCTCATTGTTAGGCAACAGGTCATCTTCTTCCCGTTTCAGGTAGGATGATTCCATTGGTGTTGATACACCTTTGGCTTCTGTCATTCCAAACTGATTCAAAATTGAATTAATTTTTGCACTTTGATTTAGAAGAAAACTTCCATCTTCCTCTCTCTGGATATGGATTCCTAGATAATATGTTACATTTCCAAGGTCTTTTGTTTCAAAATGCTGGTTCAAAATTTCAGTAATTTTCCCAATTTCGGCTTCTTCTTGATGAACTACAATTACATCGTCCACATATAAGAGAATATACATCCACTTTCCATCTTTATATCTCGTATAAAGGCATGGATCCGCTTGACCTCTTTTAAATCCTTCTTCCAACAAGACTTTGTTCATTTTGGTGTTCCACGCTCTTGCCGATTGCTTAAGACCATAAAGAGATTTTTGTAGTTTGCAAACAAGGTTCTGTTCATCTTCCTTTATATAACCTTCAGGTTGAGTCATGTATAAGTCCTCCTCAAATGTCACCATTTAAAAATGCAGTTTTGATATCCAAATGTCTGACAAACATCTTTTGTACAGCAGCTACGACCATCAAGGCTCTAAATGTTGTCTGCTTGGTGACTGGGGAAAAAGTAGCATCATAGTCCTCGCCATATTTTTGAGAATATCCCATTGCGACCAACCTCACTTTAAATCTGTGGACTTTACCTTCAGAGTCATATTTGGTTTTAAATACCCACTTGCACTTGATTGCCTTTTTACCCTGTGGCAACTCAGTGAGTTTCCAAGTTTGAAGTTGATGAAGCGAGTTCATTTCTTCATTAGCGGCATTGATCCACTTTGTTCTTTCATGAGCAGGTAGTTTTTGCATTTCATCCCATGACTGTGGCTCTGATTCAGGTAGTGTCTTGACAATGTAGGATAGACGTTTAGCTGGTATTCCTTTGTTTGATCTTGCCAATCGTCTAATTTGAGGTTCACTTAGGCCTTTTGTTGTTCCTTCAGTGGTTGAAGAATTTAGCCAGACTTCTACATTCTCCCTTTCGTTGTCTTGTGATTGTGACTGAGACTGTCGTTGTTGCTTCATCTGGACTACTGGCATAATATCACAAAACTTGGGTGACACAAAATTTTCATCAATCACTACATCTTTGCTTATTGTGACCTTGTTTGTCTCTGGGTGTAGAATTCTATAGCCTTTCTGGGTTTCACTGTAACCTACCAGAATGCTTCCTTAGGCGCCTTCACACTTGCAGATGGATCTGCAGCGTTTTGCAGATGCATCTGCAAGTGTGAGCATGCTGACCGCGGCCCTATGTTTATAATAGGGCGCACGCGGTGTGAAAGCTCTCATTCACTCCTATATGTGTACTGTCAGCAGGCGTATGCCTGCTTACAGATCACACTCTCCGCCGCAGCATGGACGCTACATCTCGCGTCCACAGTGCGGACGGGAGTGTGTGATCTGTCAGCAGGCATACGCCTGCTGACAGTACACATATAGGAGTGAATGAGAGCTTTCACACCGCGTGCGCCCTATTATAAACATAGGGGCCGCGGTCAGCATGCTCACACTTGCAGATGCATCTGCAAAACGCTGCAGATCCATCTGCAAGTGTGAAGCCAGCCTAAGTGTGAGATTCCCACTTAGTTCGTTTTTCTTTGGGAATGTGTGCAAATGCTTTGCTTCCGAAAATCCTTATGTGCTGTAGTTTTGGCTTTGCACTATTCCATTGCTCAAATGGAGTTTTCTCTGTCGCTTTTCCTGGTAGTCTGTTCTGAAGATAGCAAGCCGTCATAATAGCTTCGCCCCAATATACTGTAGGCAGATTTGCATCAAATAACTTACTCCTTCCGCTTTCACAGAGTGTTCGGTTCCTTCTTTCTGCTACACCATTTTGTTCAGGGGTGTATGGTACAGTGGTCTGAAATATGATTCCATTTTTCTTTAAAATGCTCTGTGTCTCATTACTTGTATATTCAGTCCCATTATCTGCATGTAGAATTTTTGGCATTCTCCCAAACTTGTTATATACTTCAGCCAGATATATTTCAAGTTTCTCTGGAACTTCATTTTTGCCGTGAAGTAGATAGACAACTGTGTATCTTGAATTGTCATCAATAAATGTAAGACAATATCTCTTCTTTCCAGGGTCCGAATACGCATTGGGCCACAGATATCTGTGTGTATTAAATCTAGTGGTTGTTCTGTTCTTGTAGTACATTTCTTAGGAAAGGCCTTTCTGGACATTTTCCCTTTGATACTGTTGGTACACCTCATTGTCTGGTTACATGGATCAATTGTAATATCATCAGCTAAGTGTTCTTGAAATAACTTTCTTATTGCTTCTGGATCTCTGTGTGCAAGCCGTCTGTGCCATACATGAATGCAGTTCTTGTGCATTTCTTGCTTAGGCTGCTTTCACATACGATTTTAGCATTTCCGATGCTGTTCCGATGAAAATCGGACAGCATCGGACCGATTTTCGGACCCCATGTATGCCTATGGGCATCGGACCGAATCGGATGTGCACTAAATGCCATCCGATCTGGTCCGATCCGAATCTGTCCGATTTTTTTATCGGTGCAAAAATCGGAGCTTGCTCCCGATTTTGCACCGAAAATAAAATCGGACAGATTCGGATCGGACCAGATCGGATGCATTTAGTGCACATCCGATCCGACCCGATCAACTTAACATGGGGCCCTATGGAAAGGGTCCGAGGAAACATCTCATGTCTCCTCGGTACCGATTTTTGTGTACTGAGCATGCTCAGTACACTAAAATCGCTCCAAAAGTGAATGAATGGGTTAATTAAAAATAAAAAAAATCTATGCTCACCTGTCCACGAGGCCCCGACGTCTCCCGGCATCTCCGGTGTTCCAGGTATCTTGCCGTCTGTGCTGATAAGACCTGCCCTGATGTCACAATCACATGACTGCCAGGAATCAATAGCCGGCAGTCATGTGATTGTGACATCACGAGAGGTCCTGGCAGCACTGAGACAGAACAGCAAGGCACGGAGACGCGGGAACCGTGCAGGAGTCGTGGACAGGTGAGAAAGGAGAGAAGGAGAGGGGAGGACAAGAGGAGGACAAGAGGAGGAGGACAAGAGGAGGAGGACAAGAGGAGAGGAGGAGGACGCATAGGAGGACCGGGGGCCAAGAGGGGGACACAGGGGATGAGAGGACCGGGGGCCAAGAGGGGAGACACAGGGGATGAGAGGACCGGGGCAAGAGGTGAGACACAGGACCGGGGGCCAAGAGGGGGACACAGGGACCGGGGGCCAAGAGGGGAGACACAGGGGATAGAGGAAAGGACCGGGCCAAAGGGGGAGACACAGGGGATAAGAGGAGAGGACAGGGGGCCAAGAGGGGAGACACAGGGGATAAAGAAGAGGACCGGGGGAGAGACTGACAGCTCTCAGGGAGCGATCTGACAGGAGGGCGGCATCCTATTTTCTGTTGGAATCGGATGCCTATTTGGCACCCGATTCCAGGCATTAGAAAATCCCATGCTGTCGATTTATATCGGACAGCATCGGATTTTACAAAAATCAAGTGTGAAAGTAGCCTTAGCTGTGTATACACACTCTTTACATTTCAACTGATACAGTTCATCTTTGATTTTTCCTTTTGCTAGTGTGTGACCCTCCTTTGAGATGATGTAGCTATCGTGCTTAAACGTAACTTCACTCCCTTGTTTTGTAAGCTTTTTCACGGATAATAGATTACTTTCAAGACTAGGCACATATAGCACATCCTTTACATGAATCCTTTTGCTTTGTGTTGCAGAGATGTTAAAATCAATATAACCATCTCCTATGCCTTCTGAGTTCATACACTGACCATTCGCCATTATCACTTTCTCTGACTTGCTTTGGTTAAGCTTAGTAAAGAAGTCTTTGTCATTGGTCATGTGACTGGTTGCACCACAATCTATACACCACGCATGCTTTGATTTAAATGCATTGACTAATGTGAATGCAGCCTCAGTATTTACAGGATCATTATTTTCAAATACAGCACTCTTAACTCTTTGTTTACTGTTTTGCTTCTTCAGCTGATTCATTTTAGCTTTCCAGATTCTGCATTCAGCTTTTAAATGACCTGGTTTCTTGCATACAAAACATTCACATGTTTCTTTAGGGTGATTTCTGCTGGTGGGCGCATCCTGTGTTTGTAAAGCAGTTTCCTTGTTGCATATTTTGCTGCTCACATTTTCTGCCTTTCTCTTATATTCATCTACAAGCTTTCCTCTGACGTACTCCAATGTAAGCTCATCATCTGGGCGTGCATCTAGTGCATTTACAAGCATGTCATAGCTTTTTGGGAGACCACTAAGTAGTAGTGCTGCTACATGGAAGTCCTTCATATCTTCTCCAATGCCCCGCTGGCGCTCTACGGCAGGGGTGGGGAACTCCAGTCCTCGAGGGCCACAATCAGTGCAGGTTTTCAGGATTTCCTTAGTTTTGCACAGGTGATAACATAATCACTTGCACTGGTGATGATTCCAATAACTGTGCAATACTAAGGAAATCGTGAAAACCTGCACTGATTGGGGCCCTCGAGGACTTGGAGTTCCCCACCCCTGCTCTACGGTCTCTAGACTGCTTCTAATGTAGTCCAGGTCACTGTGTAGCTTAGACTGATATAGTTTTCTCATTAGATAGTTTGTTAGATTTATCCTCTCATGTACTTTTTGCAGCTGCTCTCACATTTCCTTTGCAGATTCACACTTACACACATGCACGATCTGATCATCCTCTATGCTGAGTGATATGGTGCTCTGTGCTTTCTGATCCATCTCTAGCCAGTCCTGTGGTACTGGGTCAGGCTTGGGTTCCTGAGTGTATTTCCACATACTTTCTCTTATCAGCAGCATCTTTACCGTGAATTTCCAGGATTGGTAGTTCTGGTTATTCAGGCTTGGCACTGTAAATTTTGCTGAGCTGCTGGTGGTGGCCATCTTTACTTCTTCTCAGTTCGCTGTTGTCTTTCTATCTCTGTGCTCTGGAGGTTTGGGACTTCTGTGACTCCGGGGCCCATAACCTGTTAGCAGCAGGTTAATCAGCGTGATGTCCACAGCGAGCAACAGAGAATGTTCATTTATTAAGAATTAAGAACATCCAGCTTACAACATGAGAATAGGATCAATCTGGTTTCTGGGAGAGGGAGAGAGAAATCTGCTGTGACCTTCAGCTTCCAGTTCCACACTAGAATGTACACGCAGAGAGCAGGAGGAGGAACATCCTGTCTCTGAAGTGAGGACCTTTTTTTTTTTAACTTTGTTGACATCTGAACAATATGCATGCAGACATGAAATCATATCATATTAAACAAACAATAGTTGTTGCAATACATACAGATCGATATGCATTAGGCCAACAAGACTCCATAGGTTAAACCCTGACCTGACAACTTACAAAGATATCACATTTGTTGTCAGATTGCAATACCTCTCTGTGGCGCCTAGCCAGAGGGGCGCCACACACACCTATGCTATCGGAAGTTATTGATGACCGGTAGGGGGGGGGTGCTATCGGAACTTTTTGATGACCGGGGATAAAGGGGGTGCTATATGAAATTCTGGATGACCGCAGTTCACTTACCATGCATGGCGCCATCTGCTGCGGTATCACCGTGCCAGCCGCAAAGCGCCGACGGCCGGCCCATTTCTGTGGGGGAGGCGGCCCTAGATGTGGGCTATACCACCAGCCCAGGGGGCACTTGCCCCCCTGCCACCTGGGCCAGTCCGCCCCTGCCTATACATCAAGACCAGCCTCTCGTGCTCCTCGTATATGGGCCTCCATGCAAAAGCGAATGGGTAATCAGCACGGCAGAGCTACAGGATAAAAAAAAAAATTGCTTTTTAACCAAAACAGAGAAGAACAGATTCATAACTCCAAGGACCTCTCTCATGGCCCCGTCTTAGTGATCTCCTACAGAACCCATAAGAGTCATAAGAGTCCTGGGCACAAAATCACAGGACATACGGGAGGGGCGAGAAGGCCAAAATTCCCCCCCAAGGGGAAAAAGGACAAGAGAATATCAAACCAACAAGGTAGCACTACAGAGTCAAGTATCTTCAAGACGGTCAGAGGGTCTACGCCGGTGATGCTGATTTCTTTGTCTCTTGTTCAAAGGACCAACAGGGGGACCCCCAGCGCGACGCAGGTCCCGCAGACCAAAAGTGGAAAGTTGTGGCCATTTGCCCAGCTCCACCAATGGCAGATCTAGTGTAGATGTGAAGTCCAACAGGTCTTCCGGTGATCTCAGAATAGTTATCCCCCTCTCCCCCCGCACCTGGAGCTGGAAAGGGTATTCCCAGCTATATGGCATACGTGTCTCTCTGAGAACTTCCAGCAGGGGGCGTAGTGCTCGTCTTTTAGCCAGGTAATGCATGAGAGGTCAGCCAGGAGCAAGATTTCCAAGCTGTTAAAGTCAATGGAGTCATGGTCTCTGGCCTTAGACATGATGTCATCTTTGATTCGAAAATAATTAATGCGACAGATGACATCTCTTGGTCTGGTAGCATCAGGATTTTTGGGGCCCAGGGATTGGTGAGCTCTATCTATTTCGATGTGCCCAGAAAGCTTGGGCCTCCCTGCGCTGCGGATTGTTGTTGGCTGCCCCCAACCCCCAGGTGCCTATTTGTACCTGCCTGGAAACAGAAATAGAAAGACGCCCTTTTTTTTTTTTTTATTTCATGAAATAATAAAAAAAAAATCCGTGGGGCTCCGCACTATTTCTATGTCCAGCCAGGTACAACTAGGCAGCTGGGGGCTGGAATCCGCAGCGAAGGGAGGCCCAAGCTTTCTGGGCACCCCCCACTGCGAATTGCAACCCGCAGCCACCCAAGCAGATGGCGCGTTCATTGAACCCCCATCTTCTGGCGCTGTACCCAGCTCATCCAGGACCCTGGTGCCATGGCTCACTGGGTAATAAAGGTGTTAGGGCCAGCTCTGTGTTATCAGCTGGCCCTAAGCCCGAAATTCATGGGTCATGCCAATATGAGACATGACCGCCATGAATTTCTAGTGAATTTTTTACCAAAAAACACAATACAGAGAAAAAATATTTTATTAGAAATAAAACAAAAAAGACACTTAGTGACTCGATCTTCATGATAAATCCTCTTCCGTCCGCCGTAGTCCAATCCAGTGTTCTTCTTTAGCTCTTCTACATCTCTGGTAGAGAACCTCTACCAGAGATGTAGCAGAGCTGTGCACTAGGGATGGGCGAATCTACTCGCTAGGACTCGTTACTCGGCGAGTAGTAAGGGACTCGCAGGACTCGCTACTCTGCGAGTTTCCCAGTGATTACTCGCACGAGTCCAATGCAAATCAATATCAATCCTAGTTTTGTCAGAAACGCTGACAAAACTAGGATTGCCATTGTTTGCATTAGACTCGGCTACTGTGCCAGTGATAGCAGGGAAACTCCAAAGTAACTGCTGTTTCTTTGCGAGCCGAGTCCAGCTGTCTTCTCTGTGCAGCTCCAGGGTCCTAGAGCCCTCCTGCTCACAGAGATGATGTAGCAGTGCTGAGATTGTTCTCAGTCTGCTCATTCCCTGTGCATAGACATCTATATCTATGCACAGGGGATGTAGCAGAGAGGACATTGCGTTTTGGACTACGTCGGACGGAAGAGGATTTTTTTAATTAAAGATGGAGTCCCTAATGGCTTTTTTTTTATTTCAAATAAAATTTTTCTCTGTGTTTTTTTAACCCTTTATTGGAGATTCTTAGTGGCTGGGTCAAACGTGGCCTGACATTAAGAATCTCGGGCTTAATACCAGCTTGTATAACAAAGCTGGTATTAATCCCTTTATTACCCAGCGTGCTACCGTCACCAGGGCCGCTGGTAGAGCGGGGTTCAGCGCCAGAGGATGGCGCTTCAATGAACGCGCCATCTTCTGGGGCGGCTGCGGGCTGCAATTTGCAGCGGGGGGTGCCCAGAAAGCTTGGGCATCCCTGCGCTGCGGATTCCAGCCCCCAGCTGCTTAGCTGTACCTGGCTAGACATAGAAATTGCGCGGAGCCCCACGCATTTTTTTTTTAATTATTTCATGAATTTCAGAGTCAGAGTCTCAGAATTTCATGAAATAATTTTAAAAAAATGCGTGGGGGCTGGAATCCGCAGCGCAGGGATGCCCAAGCTTTCTGGGCACCCCCCGCTGCAAATTGCAGCCCGCAGCCGCCCCAGAAGATGGCGCGTTCATTGAAGCGCCATCCTCTGGCGCTGAGCCCCGCTCTTCCAGCGGCCCTGGTAGCGGTGGCACGCTGGGTAATAAAGAGGTTAGGGCCAGCTTTGTATTATCAGCTGGCCCTAAGCCCGAAATTTATGGCGGTCACGCCAATATTAGACATGACCGCCATGAATTTCTATTAAATTGTTTTAAAAAAAACACAACACAAAGAAAATTTTTTATTAGACATAAAAAAAAAAGCCATTAGGGACTCCATCTTTAATTAAAAAAATCCTCTTCCGTCCGACGCAGTCCAAAACGCGATGTCCTCTCTGCTACATCCCCTGTGCATAGATATAGATCTCTATGCACAGGGAATGAGCAGACTGAGAACAATATCAGCTCTGCTACATCATCTCTGTGCACAGACATTCATGTCTGTACACAGGGAATGAGCAGACTGAGAACAATCTCAGCACTGCTACATCAGGCAGCAGGCAGGCTCTAGGACCCTGGAGCTGGCAGCCAGCACAGAGGAGAAAGCAGGACTCTTATCTGTGCGAGTTTCCCAGCGATTACTTACAAAGTAAACGAGCAATGGAAATAAATGACAAAACTAGGATTGCTTCAGGCTGAAGCTTCCGAGACACATCTGCGATTTGTAAATCTCACACTACTCGCTATTACTCGCTTCCCCATTCATTAACATTGGACTCGCTAGACTCGCAACGAGTAGCGAGTCCTGTGCTCGGACTCGCTAGAGTCAAGCGATTCCGAGTAATTTAGGATTCGCCCATCACTACTGTGCACCCGTGGGAAAGTTCATGCGAGTTCATGCAGGCAAGCATGAACTCACATGAATCCTGACAGCAACGCTACTTCAAATAAACAGCTGACCAGAATCAGCTGTTCATTTAAAATTACAGGTGGGAAAGAGAGAAGTGAGACTTCACCTCCGGCTTTCCCTGGTCTGTGCTGCGCTCCCTGCTCACTGATGCCCCCTCCCCGCTCACTGATGCACCCTCCCCGCCTGATCCTAAGTTAGGACCGGGTGGGGAGCAAAGCACCAGGCAGTGGGGAGGGGGTATCAGTGAGCGGGGAGCGCAGCACACACCGGGAAAGCCGGCGGTGAAGTCTTCTCACCACCAGCTTCCTCGCCTGGCTCCTGCGCTCCCAGCTCACTGATGCTGCACTCCCCGCCCGTTCCTAACTAAGGATCGGGTGGGGAGGCGGCGGGGGGAGCGGAGGATCCCACTGTCAGGCGGCGGGGAAGCGAGTAGGGAGCTTAATGATTGTTTAAAAACCGGTGGCTTTTTACCGACGGCTTTTAAACAATCATGTGGCCATTGCAGCCTTTTCCTCTGCTGCCAGACCTCTTTATAGGGTCTCGCAGCTGAGGAATTACCGTATTTTTCGCTTTATAAGACGCTCCGGATTATAAAACGCACTCAGATTTTAGAGGTGGAAAATAGGGAAAAAAAATATTTGTAGCAAAAAATGACTTTGATATGACACTCAGGCCCTGCGACCAGTCAGTGCTGGTGTCTGTTTCCTTAGGATGCAGGTGCAGCATGTGAGCAACACCAATGACTTCTGCTCCAGTGTCTGATGGCGGGGAGACAGACGCCAGCACTGATTTGTCGGAGGGCTGAGTCTCATATTAATGGGACATGAATATGCAACTTCTGAAAATGTTCGAACTGCTGCAGCATGGGGGGAAGGGTGCGTGCACACGATCAGTATACGCAGCGTTTTGGACGCAGCGTCTTGCTGCTGTGTCCAAAATGCTGCGTAGTACAGTACAAGCATAGTGGATGGGATATGTAGAAATCCCATCCTCACTATGCTTAACCCGCCCGCAGTGATCTGACAGCTGCGGTGCGGGTTGCCGGTTCCCCCTCCGCATGTTTATTTCATGCTGCGGAGTTGGAAGCGGCTTCCATCGGGTGACTGCAGGGAGAAGCCGCCCTGCACCCGCTGCACGTGGTGAGTACAGGACGGCTGCGGTCTCCCTGCGGCCACCCGTGGCTTCACTCAGGTCCGGAGGAGCCGCGTCCAACATGCAGCTCCTCCCGACCATGAGCACACAGCCTTAGTATGGTCCTTATTACTTTTACAAGGGCCAACAAGGTGAATGAGAAGGGATTTGTTCATGTAGTAGCAATCCCTTTAAGAACTATAACTCCCAGCATGTACTGTAGATCCTATAGCATGCTTGGAGTTCTAGTTAAGCACAGTATTGTTGTGTTAACTTTACTTTATTAGTGGTTATGTTACACATCCATGTGCACTCACTTTAATGTGTCCTGCTTTGTGGCCAGTCTGCATATAAAGTTCTGATGTAATGTACTGTAAAGAGGGAGGGCCAGGGAGGTGGTCTGAACACTGTGCTGAAATACGATGCTCCAGCCTCTGTCTCCTAATTACAAGTCACCACTACAGAGCTTGACCTATAGATGCAGGATGTAGATACAGGAGTTGTACACTGGTGTTATGCAGGCTCCAGCCCTGCTCTAATAGACTGAAGCTCCTGAACTGCAGACCTGACCGACCTTCCTGGATTTCTGCACAGGGCAGGGCTCAGCAGGACACATTACAGAGTGCAGAGGGAGTGAGGCCAGGACACTGTGACAAGGTACCTGTGACAAGGTACCTGTGATAAGGTGCCTGTGATAAGGTGCCTGTGATAAGGTGCCTGTGATAAGGTGCCTGTGATAAGGTGCCGATCTGCTCTACCCCTGTCTCCATCGCAGCACAAAGCACAAAGCTCAGTGCTCCTTCACTTGCTGCAGCTGCACCCCCGGCACCTGCATTCTCACTTTCTCCAGCACACAATATCCCCAGCCACTGCAAGACCATGTGTGTCGGCTAAGCAGCTTCTCCTGCTCCCCGTGCTCTCACCTCTCATGCTGTCTTCAGTGCAGAGAGGTGGGTGGAGACTGGGAGCAAGTGAAGTGAATATCTAAGTAGTTAATGAGCCGGGGACACGTGGTGCTCCTGCCGCCCCGGATTCTTCAGCAGGGACCATTCCCTGTCACTTCTGTCCCCAATTCACTGCTGTCCCCCCTCCCCAGCAACTGAGGATGCTAGAATGTTATATTCCTTTTATAAGACGCACCCCCACTTTCCTCCAAAACTTGGAGGAAAAAAAGTGCGTCTTATAAAAGGAAAAATACGGTAATTACTCGCATTTCCCATTGACTTACATTGTACTTGTTACTTAGCGAGTAATCGCAAGGATACTCGCAGAGTAACGAGTAGCCCAAGTACTGTACTATTTGGCGAGTACCGAATAGTAACGAGTATGCTTGCTCATTCCTAATTATAACATTAATGGCTCCCGGTAAGTTTTAGGTTCGACATGTAATTTTGGGTCCAAATCTCACATCTAAGATTATATTTATTAAAATTTTTTTATGTCAAAGCAATGTTATATTCATATACATTGTTTGTGGAAATTCTGTCTATCACGTCTGAAATAGTAGGAACTTCTAGATGTTTCCACCTCAAGGCTATCAATAGTTTAGCTGTTATAAAGATTTGACAAATTATATGCCTGTGATTGATTGGAAAGTCATCTACTCCTAGAGAAATTAAAACTAGTTGCGGGTTAAGGGAGATTTTTAGACCAGTAAGATTGTCAATAAGATTTTTAACTTCTGCCCATTGTGAGGTAGCAACCGGGGAACCCGCTTGCAAAACGACAAGAACACGTGTTTATAAGGTTAACCAATGTCTACCCGTTTATTTTCACATATTAATCACATAACCCGGGTAGCATGTTTGACACATATCACATTGATTAACAACACTTTACATAAATAAACCATACATTTACATTTAACATCACATAACACTTATATTGCACATAACGTTTTATAGTAACCCGGGACCTGTAACCATCTCTGTCCCCATTGGAGCTCTACTAACAGCTCCCATGGTGGCTACGGCCTCCGGCCTACTTACACTATACATAAGTTACAGTACGATGATGACCCTTCCGGGTTCATAACAGGGATTGGCAAACCCTAGTAACCCGTGGGGCTGCGGCCTCCGGCCTAACCACGCGTTACCCAGTACGGGAGCCCTTCTAACCCCTGCTTCTGACCTTCGTTACATATGCCTCAACGGGCCCTGTGGGTCCCAATGGCGGTACCTGCCGCCTGGCTTTAGTCACCCCAGCATGATGATATACATTCACCCGTAGTCAGGAATCCTGCCTGACCGGGACCTTACACACCGTATGTGATCCATCATTCAAACGTCCATGGATCACACACCTGCTCACAGCCCACATCCATGGACTGTGGCCCCTCCATGGGCCATTACAGGGATTGGCACGGGAACCACATCCGATATCTACTAGGAGCCCTATTACCCCTGTCTCTGGCACCACAGGCACACCCACACCATTAGAGGTTGTGGTTGAGGGATCAGGTACCCTCTGCATGCAGCAGGGCAAGCCTCCCTCTCGTCCCAAGGACGGAACGCCTCCAACATCATCCATACCAGCTGGGTCACTGTCTCTCCACATGATTATACATGGGTCTTACATAGGTCATCATCTCTCATTCAGGGCCATTACCTAAGCCCTCATACACATAGTTCATCGGGTCCCTTAACTGAGTACTCTGACTCGGACCCAAAGGCGGTCTATGCCCGCCTGGCACACTACATACAATTGCCTCCAAGGGCTACATACATTCCGGTTCATCAGGACCTTTAACGGACTCCACTGAGTCGGTCCCAAGGGCGGTCTATACTCGCCTAACATGATTTACACACTAGGTGCACAGTTCACACTATCGCTCGGGAACTGCTTTCTTACCGGGCACGGATCCGGGTCTCGCTACCTGTGTCACAGGTTCCACCAGGCATCCCCACAGGCTCTTTCCCGGACGTGAGGTGAAACACGTCCGATCTAGCGTCCACGGGTCAACCACAGCTTCCCTCTCCAGGTGCGGACACGACCCCGGACCTCGGCACCGGCATGGAGCTAGCATGCTCCCATCATGTACTCAGAGCCTCTAGACTGCTCTGCACTTGGCTGGTCTCAGCTTCCATCTGAATCAATCTCAGCTTCCAGGATCAATCTCTCAATCACTCAGGTGGCCGGCTCTTATCGTGCCAGCCACTCCCACATGGACACACCCCCTCAGCTGCTGTTAATCAGCCTGTCACACAGCTCAGGTTAACTCCCTGTGTTCCGGGTTGTCAGCACTCACTCATTACATCCTATTCCTCATGGACTCCTCGATCTCATCCCACTCTCACTGCCGCTCATTAGGCTCATGAAACCTCATTGTGTTCAGGTTGGTTCACACAGTATTATCATCACAGGAAAACCGGCCAGTGTGCACAGGATCATCCTCTGATCCTACATGTGATGTACCCCGGCCATGCGGATCATGCCGGCGGTGCCTCACACCATAGATTGCATAATGTAGAGCAGGGGTCTCAAACTCGGTTGGGTTGGTGGGCCGCACGTAGAAAAAAATTGATATCGGGGGGCCGCATTACTTGCAGGTCTAAGGGTACCGTTACACGTCGCGACATTGCTTGCAATTTCACAGGCAATTTGCTGGTTGCAGTGAAATCATGGACACATTGTTACATTTGTACATGGCAACAAAATAGAACAATGTGTCCATGATTTCACTGCAATCAGCAAATTGCCTGTGAAATTGCATGCAATGTTGCGACGTGTAACGGTACCCTTAGTGACATTTTAGCAATACCAGACTTTTTTGCTCAATCTAGTAAAGTACAAATCCTGATCTTCTTGTAGGAATGTCCCCACCCTAATCTCCTTTATGTAGTAATGTCCCCATACTGCCCCTTATTGTATATTAATGTCCCCCAAACTGGTCCCCTTCTTGAAGTAATGTTCCTCCCTGGTCCCTACGTGTAGTAATGTTCCCATCCTATATTAATGACCCTCATCCTGGTCCTCATCATGTAGTAATGTCCCATCCTGATCCCCTTCTTGTAGTAATGTCCCCATCCTAAGCCCCTTCTTGTGCTAATGTCCCCATCCTGGTCCCATTCTTGTAGTAATGTCCCCATCCTGATTCCCTTCTTCTAGTAATGTCCCCATACTGGTCCACATTATATATTAATGTGCCCCATACTGCTCCCCGTCTGGCACTAATGTCCCCTTCCTGGTCCCCTTCTTGAAGTAATGTTCCTCCCTTATCCGTACGTGTAGTAATGCCCCATCCTGGTCCCCATCCTATAATAATGACTCCCATCCTGGTCCTCATCATGTTGTAATGTCCCCATCCTGATCCCCGTCTTGTAGTGCTATCCCCATCTTGTAGTAATGTCCCCATCCTGGTCTCCATCTTGTAGTAATGTTCCTCCCTGGTGCATATGTGTAGTAATGCCCCATCCTTGTCCCCATCCTATATTAATGTCCCCCATCCTGTCCTCATTTTGTAGTAATGTCCCAATCTTTTAGTAATGTTCCCTCCCTTGTCATCTTGTAGTAATGTCCCCCATCCCAACGCCTTTTTGTAGAGATGTCCTCACAACCTGGTCTCTGTTCTTTTTGTTCTCTCGCTTACACACACACTCACACATATACACACACACTCACATATACACTCACACATACATCCTCAGACATATTCACACAAACACGCACACACACATATACACACCCGCACATTCACACACACTCACATACACACTCACACATACATCCTCAGACATATTCACACAAACACATACACACTCACACATTGACACACTTACATAGGCCCATATTTGGAGTTCCTGCCGCCCTAGGCACTTTAAGCAGTCACGTTCATCCCCCCCTGGCTGTAACAGCACCTTACCTGACTCCACTCTTCTCATCACGGCAGCTTCTTCCTCTGTGGCTCCCAGTTTCCCGCTTGCCGGCACTAGCCGGCACCAGCTAGCACCCGGCAGCCGGCACCAACCAACACAGGGCACCAGCCTGCACCCAGCACCAGCCGCCAGCACCCGGCAGCTGCCAGCATCCGGCAGCAGATGCCAGCACCCAGGAGGTGGCACCAGGTGTCACCCGACAGCTGCCAGCACCCGGCAGCCGCCAGCACCCAGGAGGCGGCACCAGGTGGCACCCGTCACCTGCCAGCACCCGGCATTAGGAGGCACCCGGCAGCCGCCAGCACCCAGGAGGCAGCACCAGGTGGCACCCGGCAGCTGCCAGCACCCGATGGAAGCTGCCAGCACCCGGCATTAGGCGGCACCCGGCAGCACCTGGGAGGCGGCACCAGGTGGCATCCGGCAGCTGCCAGCACCAGACGGCAGCTGCCAGCACTCGGTATTAGGCGGCACCCGCCAGCACCCAGAGGCCACTAGCACCCAGCAGCCGGCAGCTGCCAGCACCTGGCTTTAAGTGGCACCTGGCAGCCGCCAGCACCCAGTGGCAACTAGCACCTGGACACCCGGCAGCACCTGGGAGGCAGCACCAGATGGCATCCGGCAGCACCAGGGGCAGCTGCCAGCACCCATCATTAAGCGGCACCTTGCAGCCACCAGCACCCAGCGGCCGCTAGCACCTGGCAGCCGCCAGCAGCAGGCGGCAGCCGGTAGCTGCCAGTACCCGGCATTAGGCGGCACCAAGCAGCTGCCAGCACCAGCTGCCGGCGATGTGCCAATGTCACGCTGGGAGTGGGGAAGACACCCAGCGTAGGATAACGACGGGGGGGGGGAATCAGGAGTCCCTAATGCTAAGGGCACAAGAAGGAGACGGTGACCCCTAGACTTCCTAGAGCTGACCCTGTCTGCCCTAACGTCCCTATACAGTCTCCTCAACTGTCGCCGACCACGAACCTCATCCCTCTCTGATCCTAGATCTATCTTATCTAAGGATCAGATGGAGAGGTTCACTAGACCCCTCCACTATCAACTAAAGACAAACACCAGGGAAGACAGACATTTGGGAAAAGGAAACACTTATCTGACAGCAGAACACAGCAACCTCCACAATCTCAGCTTCTGCTGGAGCAAGGATAAAGTGTGCACAAGGAACTATCACCTGCACCGAGGAAGGGTAATGAACCTCCTTATAAAGGTGGAAGGAGTCTGCTGGGTCCTAGTGACCTACAACATTGGTGGATAAAACCAGACCGAGCGCAAGACCTCCACAGCCGTCTCCCCATAATAGAGAGATCTCATCACACCTTCTCTCCATCAACACAGAAGGTAAATGCCCCTGAAAGAGACGGACCATCCTCCACCATTATGGCTGTTGGGCCAAACGCTGGGATCGTCTGCGCGTGGCCTCCACCCTGTCATCCGTGCCACCCGTGACAGCCGTCCATACAGCGCGAGAATACACTCACACATATACACACACTCACACATACACTCACACACATATTCACACTCACATAAAAATATACACACGCACATATACACACACATATACACACTCACTCAGAAATATTCATTCACACATATACACATACACACTCACTCACATATACACACAAATACTCACACATATACACATACACACTCACTCACATATACACATACACACTCACTCACATATACACACAAATACACTCACAGATATACACATACTCACATATACACACACAAATACACTCACACATATACACATACACACTCAACCACATATACACACAAATGCTCACACATATACACATACACACACATATACACACAAATACTCACACATATACACATACACTCACATATACACACAAATACTCACACATATACACATACTCACTCACTCACATATACACATAAATACACTCACACATATACACACACTCACACTTACACACTCTCTCTAACTCTCACTCAACTCATACACACCTGATGCCCAGGGCCATTATACATGGAGCCGCCGCGGTACCCGCTTTATTGTGACTTCCAGGTAACGCTGGCTCAAACAATTGCCTTCATGCTTGTACATTCATGCAAGCAGGCGGCCTGCGGAGCAATCAGAAGCCTCCTGTGCCATCACAGGAGGCTTCTGATTGGTCCAGCGGTCGCCTGCTTCCATGAATGTACAATCGCGAAGGCAGTTGTTTGAGCCGGCGGTACCCGGAAGTCACAATAAAGCGAGTACCGCGGCGGCTCCATGTATAATGGCCCTGGGCATGCTTATCTCTTCATGGTGCCCCGGGCCGCAGTGGGGAGCGTTGCGGGCCGCATGCAGCCCGGGGGCCGCGTGTTTGAGACCCCTGATTTAGAGCATCCCCAAAATATATGGGAAAAGGATTCCAGTTTTCCACAGACCCTCCAACACTCTGGTTTAACACAGATGGTTTAATTTAGTGGATCCTTTCTGGTGTCCAGTATCATCTAGATAGTATTTTATAATGGGCTTCATAATATAATAATAATAATTCATTTATATAGCACTATTAATTCCATAGCTCTTTACATACATCAGTAATGCTGTCTCTCTTGGAGCTCACAATCTAAACATCCTATCAGTATGTCTTTGCAATGTGGGAGGAAACCAGAGTGCCTGGAGAAAACCCACACAAACACGGGGAGAACATACAAACTCCTTGCAGATGTTGTCCGTGGTGGGAATTGAACCCAGGACCTCAGAATCCCAGTGCTGCAAAGGCTGCAGTGCTAACCACTTGAGCCACCGCACCTCATAGAGGGATGCACACAAAGTGTTTGAATAGATCATTCCTAATGATATCAATTTGTAATTCTTTCTCCCAGGTCAGGATTTTCTTTGATTTTATTAATTCAATATCTTCATCATAGATTGTGTATACGTGGTTTATTTTCCATTTAGATTGATCAAGGGGATTAAATAATAATTCTGTGATATTCTGGGGGAGCGTGAAGAGGATATTGTTCATAGTCAGATATAGTTGAAGTTTTCACCACATCACTTTATCAGAGTGGGAGAGATTAAATTTATCTTTAAGGGATTGAAAAGGAATTAAATTGTTATCCAATATAATATCTTGAATAATTGAAATACCATTCCTGGTCCAATTATTGATGTTAATAGTAACATAGTAACATAGTATTTAAGGTTGAAGGAAGACTTTAAGTCCATCTAGTTCAACCCATAGCCTAACATGTTGATCCAGAGGAAGGCAAAAAAAAACCCATGTGGCAACACTAAGCTCCACATTGGGGAAAAAATTCCTTCCTGACTCCACATACAGCAATCAGAATTATAATCTCCAAGATCTGGATCGGAAGGAAATAAAGTTGACGCTCTTTGAATCTTGATTTTGATTTCACTAGTAAATTCCTCCAGGCAATAATAGTTGTTTTCAGTGTTTGTAAATTTGGTAGGGGTTTGCTAGGGTCTAATAAGTAAGCAATGATAAACAGTTAGATTATTGTTATTAATATGGGCTTTTTCCAGATGTACCCATGGCATGGATTTTCCCTCCAACAACCAACCATTGGATAATTTCAAAATAGTTGCTTGATAATAGCTACTCTCCTCTTGTGTTTTTCTAGAATACTAGTAGAGATTCTAGGCTTATTCTTATTCCAAATAAATAGTCTTATCTGGGTTTGGAGTTTACTAAACCATGATTTTGGAATTGTAATGGGTATATGTAGAGGAATCTGGGGATTGTCATCATTTTATATGTAATTAATTTCACAAGCCATGAAGATCTACTTTGTTTAAGTGTATTAGCTCTGTTTGCAGAGATTTGTATAATGCTGATAAATTCTCTTTCACTGTAGTAGAGGGAGATTTCGTTAGAATAATTCCCAAATTAGGGATCTGATTGGTTTGCCAATTGAATTCAAATTTTGATTGTAAATTAGTGTTTTGTCGTTCAAATGAAAGTCTAGAATTTGGGTTTTCGAATAGTTAATCTTATAGAGTGAGATTTCTGAAAAATTTTCAATCAGTGAGTTTAAATGGGTAACGGAAGTTAGAGGGTTTGCCAATGTAAGTAATATGTCATCCGCAAATAAAGAAATTTTTAAGTAAGTTTGCTTCAATTTTATGCCTTCTATGTTTGGGTCAGATCCGATCTTTTCCGCTAAAAGTTCAATAAACAGGGTGAATAAGGTAGGGGAGAGGAGACACCCTTGTCTTGTGTCATTAGCTAGGGAGAATTTTTCTAAGAGAAAATTGTTGGTATAGACTCTAGCTGAGGGATCTGAGTATATTACGGAGATAACATTCAGAATTTTGCCATTTATACCAAATTTTTCAAGTGTCTTGAACATAAATTGCCAGTTGACCTTTTTCCGTGTCTAAGCCTAAAAGTACAGCTGGGGTCTTTTTGTTGTCTATGATAGAAATAAGATTTAAAGCTCTTCTGGTTGTGTCTGATGCAGTCCTCCCCTGAATAAATGCCACTTGGTCAGGGTTAATTAATTTGTGTATAAATGATTGTAGACTTATAACCGCCAATCTTGTTAGTATTTTTGTGTCGGTGTTCAAAAGGGATATAGGTCCAAAGTTTTTTGTGTCACATGGGTCACCTTTGTCTTTGGGGAGAACAATCACCAGAGCTTCTAACACTTCAGCGGGTAAATAGCCCTCGGATGCATATGTATTGGCTAATTTAGTAAGAGGTGTAAGTAGTAGGTTTTCAAAGCTTTCATAAAAATAATTTTGATACCCATCGGGTCTGGGTGATTTCCCATTTTTTACTTAATTAGAATTCAGATTTCTGATTTTGTATATGGGAAGTTTAGGGCATCTAATTCTGATTTGGAAAGGGCGGGAAGAGTGATAGAATTTAAAAAGAAGTCCATTTTATCTCCAAATGAGTCTGGAAAGTTGGGATCCCTGTTGAGGTTATAAAGATTTTTATAGAATTCGACAAAGATGTTAGAAATGTCTCTAGGGTGTTTAAATAATTGTCCCGTATGATTTTTAATTTGTAAGATCCTTGTTTTTTCTCTTGAATCTAGCTGCAAGAGCCTTATGGTGGGTTTACTCGGTTTATCACATGACTGTGATCATTCCGACATTGTTAGTGCACTGTCACACACAAGGATATAATTTACGATATCCTTCTGCGGCAGCACAACTGTTAAATAGGAGAAGAAGGAGTAAGCGATGTAATAAAGTGGCAGGAATAGGAGCTTTTTCAACGATATCGTTCAAAAAGCTGTCACACTGAACAATGCTGCTTCCTGAAGCAGCGTTAATTGGACAACGAACGATAGATTTGAGGTCAGGATCTCAAATCTAGGATGAACGATCCAACGATCTTTTCATCCTATATCGTTCGTTTACACGCAATGACGCCCGAATTATATCTTTTCAACGATCACATATCTGTGATATTTCAAGGATATCGTTCAGGATATCCTAGCATGTAAACCCACCATTAGAGAGTTTATTATATGACAGATAATAGTTTGTTTTTATCCTTTGAGTCACCTTGTGGTATTCCTTGGACAGAAAGGTTTTTAGCCTCTGTCTTAAGGTCAGGATTTGATTCTGTAGTTCTGATGTTGGATTTTTGAAGAGTTTCCCCTCTAGAAGTGAAATCTCTTTGGTAATTTCTAATGTCTTATCTCTATTAATTTTCTTAAGTTGGGAATTCAATTGAATAAGGCAACCCCTTAAAACAGCTTTAGGCTACATTCACACACTGCGCATTTTTGAGCGCATTTTTGAGCGCTTTTTTACAAGCGCATTTCAAAAATGTGCAGGTGCGAATTGTTCAGACAGCGCGTATTTTCGCTCCGCGCCTTTCTGGGAGAAAGCGCCGATGTAAAAAGAATTGAATTGTAAATTCTTTACGCAGCAGCGCCAGCTCTTTTTCCTATAAGAGCGGGCACTGCTGCATCTGTGGCAACCCAAGGGTAAATGTGCCACAGAAACAGCAACACAGGTTTACTCCCCACACAACACTACACTAGAAAGTGGGAGGAGCTTAGGTGGCACCTGCAAGAGTGGGAGGAGCTACAGTTGTTTACCTCAGAGCAGGAGTGATGGTCAGTTTAGTTTAGTTTAGTTTAGTTGAGTCTGGAGTTGAGTTGAGTCTGGAGGTGGAGGAGAGTCGAGTTGGAGTGGAAGTCCTGAGAGGTCTGAGGGAAGGAGTCAGAGAAACAGAGGAACACATCCGGGACAAGGAGTTACCCTAAACTCACCCCGGAGAGTCGCTTAGGACGGATACCGGATCTGAGGCTGTGCCTGAGACAGACAGGACAGTGAATACCGGGATAGTGAAGGTCCACCATCTTCACTGTACCATAGCAAAGCAACACGGAGGGGTCAATGACACAGAGGACTCAAGTTGCCTAGCAGATTGGTACCCGTGAGGGGAGACAGGGCCAGCAGTTCAGCTAAAAGCGGCAGCAGGGGCACACACAAAGCGCAGAAGTAGGAAGCCAAGGACCCAGTCAGGGTGGGAGCAACCCGGCCCCAGTACAGACTCCGTGGACAATACTCTGCTTTACCATCTGCACAGTAAAGACTTTGAAAATGACAACAATCGTGAGTGTGTGTGATCCTTGTGCTGAAACCCCACTTTCCCTCATAAACTGCCATTGCCTCCACTCTCATCATTTCTACTACTACCCCTACTTTCCTGCAACATCAATAACCACCATCACAGACTTTAATTGCCACTGCCCCGGGGAACCAGACTCTACCTGCGGGGAGCCGTTCCATCTACAGCTGCCAAACAGCATCCCCGGAGGTTCTGCAGCAGCGGTGGTCACCTTGACCACAGCCCGTGGTTGGCGTCACGACAAACCTAATTCCTTGTAAATACACCCCATTTGCTTGTGTGAACCCGGTACACGGTCCGGACCATGACCGTCATGACATTCCCCAGCAGTACCCTGGTCTGGTACCGAGTACCCCGTCCCAGTGGGCTCCACAACCTGGCGTCACAAACAGGATTTACCGTGCCCGGTATCGGGCATTGTGTGCCGTGATTAGTGACCATTTTGAATCAGCCGCCATTGCTGGGCGCGCGGCAAGCTGAATTTTAACTGGGCCACAGAGACTGTAAATTTCAAAATCCGCCATTACAGAGCGGGATTTACCGCGAAACGCGGGAAGAAATACCGCTCACCGCTCTGACGTCATCCAGAAGGGAAGAGAATCCCTGGTGCACAGCGTAACCTTTGTGAGACATCCGGACGGAAGCGGAAGACAGGAGGGCGGACCTTAACTAAGGGGGCACAGGATGTCGCAGCTAGCGGTGCCAAGCAGCGGCGGAGCAGCCGGTGAGAATCCAGCACTGGATCAAGGAGCAGCACTCAGCAGTGCTGCGGCGCAAGGAGCAGTGCCTATTATGCCGCTCCTGATGCTGTATACTCCAGGGGCAATGTGGCTGCCTCAATACTCCGGTGAGCCTAACACTCTTAATGACTTTATCAGCAAGATAAAAGCATACTATGTGATGTACCCCCTCACTGAAGCCCAACGTGTAGGGATGATTATTGGACAATTAACAGGCAATACACAGCGGGAGGTCGCATCCTGGCTGGATACAGAAAAGGACACTGTAGAGCATCTTATAGCTGGATTAAAAGCAGCATTTGAATCTACTGCTGATACCCAGGCTAAAATGAGGTTCTTTGCATGTCAACAAAAGCCTGAAGAGAGTGCCAGAGACTTTGCCTTAAATCTGCAGGAAGCCCTCAAAGCACTTAAGATAGCAGTACCTGCCCTAGCCCCGGGAGCTGACAAAATGTTAATTGACCAGTTCATAGAGGGTCTCTTATCCCCGTCCCACAGAGGACAGTTGAGTATGATGCTCATCCAGAATCCTAAAATTACATTTGCTGAGTTAAAAGACAGAGCTATTCGTCTGCAGCAGGTAGAGGAGCCCCGGAATCTGCAATCTATACAGGGCCCGGCAGCAGTGCCTCAGCAACCGATAGCATCAGCGAAATCTGCCATGTCAACGACTGCTGCTGCACACAGAGAGCCTATCTCTAATGAGGCCCTCAACCAAAAGCTAGATGTCCTGACAGACACCGTCATCTCCATGGCCAAGGTCATCAAGGAGCTGTGAGAGTCAAAGCCTGCACCCAAGATCAAGTTGGCAACCAGCAGAGAGGATGTCCCGTGGATGAGGCTCAGGAGATATCAAGCGACAAGAGCACGACCGAGCGATCGCTATCAGCCGGATGGACAGCCCATTTGTCGCCATTGCCAGAAACCAGGTCACTTTGCCCGAGAGTGTGCTTTAAACGGAGATTCCCTGGGCAGGCGGGCCGCTCCTCAGGTATAAACTCTAAAGGCCCTTCAGCCTGGTTTGATAGATTCGTGGGAGGACAGCCGGTGATCCCTATCGTATTGAATGGCATTCCCTTTAATGCCTTGTTGGATACCGGGTCCCAGATAACATCGATTCCACATGTTCTTTACAAAAGGTACTGGGCTGATTCAGACATTGATACTGGTCCATCAGACTTTAAAATGAATGTATGGGCTAGTAATGGACAATTAATACCACAGGTTGGGTTCAGAGAAATGACCATTCCATTCAGATTGGAAAGGTAGAATTGCAGAACTAGGGTATTATAAATATAGATGTTGACCGGCGAGATCGTGAACCAGTAATGTTACTAGGAATGAATGTAATTAAAAAGTGTTTTTCCGAGGTAATTTCTGTTTTGCAGCAGGTCGCCGAGACTGCCGGAGCCGGACAGCAGAGGCTTTTGCACAAAGATATAAAAGCTCTGATGTTAAAGCAGCAGGTAGAAATATCCAGAGGTGAAATCGGCAGTGTACGAGTAAGTGATCCAATACCCATTGTAATACCTCCCAAAACTGAAATGTTGGTCTGGTGTAGAGCCGCAATAGGCATTAAAGGGCAAGACTATCAAGCCCTGGTAGAACCCGTGTACTCAGACAGTAGACCTACCATACTCACGGCTAGAGGAGTGGTTGAGGTACACTGGGGAAGAGTGCCATTACGCCTATTAAACTGTGGAGATGATGAGATCACATTACCAAAGTATGCTACCATGGCTAAGTTGTACACAGTTGATAATAACAACATCACAGCCGTCGAGCCCTTGGACCCGTCAAGCCAGGTGGATGACAATGGCTCAAGTGAAAAGTTGGAGGATTGGTGCCAAAAGCTACATGTAGGTACCAGTTCTACACCTTCCCATCAAAAGCATGGAGTATACCGGATAGTGGAAGAATATGAGCAGATATTCAGCAAACACCCGTTAGACTTTGGGCAAATCAAAGGGGTAGAGCACACTATACCCACAGGTAATCATCAGCCTATAAAGGAGAAGTATAGACCATTACCACCCGCTCACTATCAAACCACCAAAGACATGCTCAGAGAAATGAAATCTGCAGGGGTAATAAGAGACAGTTGTAGCCCCTGGACAGCATCTCTAGTGTTAGTTAAAAAGAAGGATGGGACCATGAGAATGTGCGTAGATTACCAGCAGATTAACCACATCACACATAAGGACGCATACCCATTACCTAGGATTGAGGAGTCATTAG
>JARQOC010000008.1:65914378-65984820 GCA_033576535.1 Allobates femoralis
GAAGCCAGATCCCCGCGCCTCTCAGCAAGCACTGGGAGCTGGTATCCATGGTAAACAGCGGGTAAATAAGCACCGCACTGCGCTTAGTTACCCGCTTGTTTACATGGTTAACAGCGATCTCGCTGGTACTGATCACTGGTGAGTCTGCCTGTGTGACAGCTCACCAGCGATCAGCCTGCATGTCACCAACGATGAGATCACTGGCGACATTGAAGTGTGTGATGTCCCCATTAGTCCCAGCTATATGCAGATTCTAAAAGGCAGAGTCAGTGAGACACTGACAAGTCTCAGGCATTGCAATACACCCGTATTGCAATGCATGAGATCCAGGATCAAAGTAAAAAATATTCATATCCAACTAAGAGGAAATGTAACAAAGAATAAAAAAAGTGAAACAAAATATGTAAGAAAAAAAGTGCACAAAAAAAACTACACCAAAGACTCCTCATTTTGCCACAAATGCACCTTTTGAGCTAAACCAAAACGAAACAAAATGACCACAATTGGGACTGCAAGTCCGGAGCAATCCTAGTTATAAAACTGTTACATTATATATTCTGTATGGCGATCACCGCAAGAAAAAAACCTCATAAGGCCCATTCGACTGAAGAATAAAGAAGTTACAGCTCTCAGAATACAAGCAAGCAAATACATTTTTGTTAAATATTGTTTTTAGTGTGTAAAAGTAGCAAAGCTAGAGAGGAATCTCTGATAATGTACTTTTGATTGAAGGGAAATTTGCATATCAGGCACATTGAAATTCAACAAACTACCGTATATACTCGTGTATAAGCCGACCCGTGTATAAGCCGACCCCCCTACTTTTGCCCCCAAAATCTGGGAAAAACTATTGATTCGTGTATAAGCTGAGGGTGGACCCCAGCAAAGGTATACAGCCCCCAGCAGTGTGGTATACAGGCCCCCCCGATGGTATACAGGCCTCCCCAGTGGTATACAGCCCCCAGCAGTGTGGTATACAGCAGCCTCCCCAGTGGTATATACAGGCCCCAGCAGTGTTACAGCAGCCTTCCCAGGGTATATACAGCAGCAGCCCCAGGGTATATACAGCAGCAGCCCCAGGGTATATACAGCAGCAGCCCCATGGTATATACAGCAGCAGCCCCAGGGTATATACAGCAGCAGCCCCATGGTATATACAGCAGCAGCCCCAGGGTATATACAGCAGCAGCCCCAGGGTATATACAGCAGCAGCCCCAGGGTATATACAGCAGCAGCCTCATAGTATATACAGCAGCAGCCCCAGGGTATATACAGCAGCAGCCCCAGGGTACATACAGCAGCAGCCCCAGGGTACATACAGCCGCAGCCCCAGGGTACATACAGCAGCAGCCCCATGGTATATACAGCAGCAGCCCCATGGTATATACAGCAGCAGCCCCAGGGTATATACAGCAGCAGCCCCAGGGTATATACAGCAGCAGCCCCATGGTATATACAGCAGCAGCCCCAGGGTATATACAGCAGCAGCCCCAGGGTATATACAGCAGCAGCCCCATGGTATATACAGCAGCAGCCCCAGGGTATATACAGCAGCAGCCCCAGGGTATATACAGCAGCAGCCCCAGGGTATATACAGCAGCAGCCTCATGGTATATACAGCAGCAGCCCCAGGGTATATACAGCAGCAGCCCCAGGGTACATACAGCAGCAGCCCCATGGTATATACAGCAGCAGCCCCATGGTATATACAGCAGCAGCCCCAGGGTATATACAGCAGCAGCCCCAGGGTATATACAGCAGCAGCCCCATGGTATATACAGCAGCAGCCCCAGGGTATATACAGCAGCAGCCCTAGTGGTATATACAGCAGCAGCCCCAGGGTATATACAGCAGCAGCTCCATGGTACATACAGCAGCAGCCCCAGTGGTATATGCAGCAGCAGCCCCAGGGTATATACAGCAGCAGCCCCATGGTACATACAGCTGCAGCCCCAGGGTACATACAGCAGCAGCCCCAGGGTACATACAGCAGCAGCCCCAGGTACATGCAGCAGCAGCCCCAGGGTATATACAGCAGCCCGAGGTATACAGGCCCCCGATCAGTATACAGGCCCCCCCATGGTCTGTAAACCTGTAAAGGAAGATGATTATACTTATCGCTGTCCCGCTGCAGTCCCCGCTCTGCATCGCGATCCTCCATCTGCATCGCGATCCTCCATCTTCATTCACCGACTTCCGACTTCCTGTGTTCTGCGCCGAATGACGTCATTGTCGGCGCCGACAGGAAGCCGGAAGATGGAGGAGCGCGATGCAGATGGAGGATCGCGATGCAGAGCGAGGAAGGCACCGGGACAGCGATAAGTATAATCATCTTCCTTTACAGGATTACGGACCATGGGGGGGGCCTGTATACTGATGGGGGGCCTGTATACCTCTGGGGGGGGCGCCCGTATAGTGACTCGCGTATAAGCCGAGGGGGTAACTTTTCAGCCCAATTTTTGGGCTGAAAAACTCGGCTTATACGCGAGTATATACGGTATATATCTGCAATTCAGTTGAGACAGCAACATTTATAATCAGCTCCTTTTTAGTATATACAGTTTAAACTAAAATACCATATTTTTCGGACTATAAGATGCAGCTGCGGCCAATGATCACGGTGGGCTCACTGTTTAAGATAATGTAATATTCACTGCATCTCCTGCACATCAACTCTCAGCACTGAAGCTGGGACTGAGAGGTAGGTGGGATGATGGGCGGGGAGGGGTAAATACTAAATTACTTTAAACAGTCGGCATAAGTGCTCACCAGTGGCTGCTGCAGCTGCAGGGGATCATGTGAGTGAATACTCACTGCTTCCCACGCATCACCATTGCTGTGGGAATCAGTGAATATCTCTGCAGCGGATGGATGATCATACTCGCCTTCCATCTATCCACCTGCAGCAGCACGACATCCGCTTGTCTTCATGTACAGGCAAGCTGACACCGTGTGGAGCACATGACCTTGCTGCTTGCACCGCTTCCGACATGAAAAGACAGGAGGAAGACACGATGATGTGGGGGAGTGATGGGAAAGGAGTATGATTGTTTATTTTTTTTTCAGTGTGCTCCATGATGGGGGCCCATATACCAGGTTGAAGGACAAATACCAGGATATTGGTACATATGCCAGAATGGGGTATCATACATCAGGATATGGGGCACATACCAGTATGGGCCATATGCCAGGATGGGGGATCATGTACCAGGATATGGGGCACATACCAGGATATGGGGCACATACCATTATATGGGAGATCATATACCAAGATATGGGCCATTTGCCAGGATAGGGAATCATATACCAGGAGGAGGCACATATACCAAGATAGGAAACATATAATCCAAGATGAAGGCCATATATATCAGGATGGGGAGCATATACAGTTAGGGCCAGAAATATTTGGACAGTGACACAAGTTTTGTTATTTTAGCTGTTTACAAAAACATGTTCAGAAATACAATTATATATATAATATGGGCTGAAAGTGCACACTCCCAGCTGCAATATGAGAGTTTCCACATCCAAATCGGAGAAAGGGTTTAGGAATCATAGCTCTGTAATGCATAGCCTCCTCTTTTTCAAGGGACCAAAAGTAATTGGACAATGGACTCTAAGGGCTGCAATTAACTCTGAAGGCTTCTCCCTCGTTAACCTGTAATCAATGAAGTAGTTAAAAGGTCAGGGGTGGATTCCAGGTGTGTGGTTTTGCATTTGGAAGCTGTTGCTGTGACCAGACAACATGCGGTCAAAGGAACTCTCAATTGAGGTGAAGCAGAACATCCTGAGGCTGAAAAAAAAGAAAAAATCCATCAGAGAGATAGCAGACATGCTTGGAGTAGCAAAATCAACAGTTGGGTACATTCTGAGAAAAAAGGAATTGACTGGTGAGCTTGGGAACTCTAAAAGGCCTGGGCGTCCACGGATGACAACAGTGGTGGATGATCGCCGCATACTTTATTTGGTGAAGAAGAACCCGTTCACAACATCAACTGAAGTCCAGAACACTCTCAGTGAAGTAGGTGTATCTGTCTCTAAGTCAACAGTAAAGAGAAGACTCCATGACAGTAAATACAAAGGGTTCACATCTAGATGCAAACCATTCATCAATTCCAAAAATAGACAGGCCAGAGTTAAATTTGCTGAAAAACACCTCATGAAGCCAGCTCAGTTCTGGAAAAGTATTCTATGGACAGATGAGACAAAGATCAACCTGTACCAGAATGATGGGAAGAAAAAAGTTTGGAGAAGAAAGGGAACGGCACATGATCCAAGGCACACCACATCCTCTGTAAAACATGGTGGAGGCAACGTGATGGCATGGGCATGCATGGCTTTCAATGGCACTGGGTCGCTTGTGTTTATTGATGACATAACAGCAGACAAGAGTAGCCGGATGAATTCTGAAGTGTACCGGGATATACTTTCAGCCCAGATTCAGCCAAATGCTGCAAAGTTGATTGGACGGCACTTCATAGTACAGATGGACAATGACCCCAAGCATACAGCCAAAGCTACCCAGGAGTTCATGAGTGCAAAAAAGTGGAACATTCTGCAATGGCCAAGTCAATCACCAGATCTTAACCCAATTGAGCATGCATTTCACTTGCTCAAATCCAGACTTTAGACGGAAAGACCCACAAACAAGCAAGACCTGAAGGCTGCGGCTGTAAAGGCCTGGCAAAGCATTAAGAAGGAGGAAACCCAGCGTTTGGTGATGTCCATGGGTTCCAGACTTAAGGCAGTGATTGCCTCCAAAGGATTCGCAACAAAATATTGAAAATAAAAATATTTTGTTTGGGTTATGTTTATTTGTCCAATTACTTTTGACCTCCTAAAATGTGGAGTGTTTGTAAAGAAATGTGTACAATTCCTACATTTTCTATCAGATATTTTTGTTCAACCCTTCAAATTAAACGTTACAATCTGCACTTGAATTCTGTTGTAGAGGTTTCATTTCAAATCCAATGTGGTGGCATGCAGAGCCCAACTCGCGAAAATTGTGTCACTGTCCAAATATTTCTGGCCCTAACTGTATCAGCATGGCGGACATATATACCTTGAAATGGCCCAGGATGAGGACATTAGTACAAAATTTGAATAATTAGTACAGAATTACCCCCACAATAGTTTTAGTATAATGCATCAATACCACATATTTTTCTTCACATTTTTTTCTATTTTCCTCCTCTAAAATCTGGGGGCGTCTTAGGGGCCTTTCACACTTGTGTTATTTTCCTGATTTGGAAGATCAGGAAAACACCTGATTCTTACAGGATTCATTTTTTTTTTGCCCATTCTCTTTAATGATTTCAGAAGAAAACATGAAGCAACAAGATTCTACCTGACAAAATGAAAGTGAATGGGCAAAATACAGTAAGAATCAGGTGTTTTCCTGATCTTCCAAATCAGGAAAAAAACGCAAGTGTGAAAGGCCCCTTATAAAGCAAAAAATATATCATGTATATCATGAATGTCCTCAACTTCCTGCCTATTGGTGGATGTCTAGATCCTGAAACCCACACTATTTGTTTAAAAGACTGCTGAGAACTGCATATTGTGAGGCAGGGACAAGAGGGACAAAGAGCAAAGTATGGGTTCAATAGAAGGTCTACAAAATTGAAAACACAATTTTACCAACCACTGAGTAAGTACCGTATATACTCGTGTATAAGCCGACCCGTGTATAAGCCGACCCCCCTACTTTTGCCCCCAAAACCTGGGAAAAACTATTGACTCGTGTATAAGCCGAGGGTGGACCCCAGCACAGGTATACAGCCCCCAGCAGTGTGGTATACAGCAGCCTCCCAGTGGTATATACAGCAGCAGCCCCAGTGGTAGTATACAGCAGCAGCCCCAGTGGTAGTATACAGCAGCCCCAGTGGTAGTATACAGCAGCCCTTAGGTAGTATACAGCAGCCCCAGAGGTATATACAGCCCCAGAGGTATATACAGCCCCAGAGGTATATACAGCAGCCCCAGTGGTAGTATACAGCAGCCCCAGAGGTATATACAGCCCCAGAGGTATATACAGCAGCCCCAGTGGTATATACAGCAGCCCCAGTGGTAGTATACAGCAGCCCTTAGGTAGTATACAGCAGCCCCAGAGGTATATACAGCCCCAGAGGTATATACAGCAGCCCCCCCATATCAGTATACAGGGCCCCCCCCCTTGGGTAACAATCCTGTAAAGGAAGAGACTAGTATACTTATCCCTCCGCTGTCCCACTGCCGCTGTCCCGCCGCCGCCATCACGCTCCTCCATCTTCATCCAGCGTCTTCCGGCTTCCTCCTCTGGCGCGCAGACAATGAAGTCATTGCCTGCGCCCACCGGAGGGAGCCAGTAGAAGACGGAAGACGCTGGATGAAGCCGGAGGAGCGTGATGGCGGCGGCAGGACAGCAGCAGCGGGACAGCGGAGGGATAAGTATACTAATCTCTTCCTTTACAGGATTGCTAAACAAGGGGGGGTGGCCCTGTATACTGATGGGGGGGCACTGTATACTGTATACATTGTATACAGTATACAGTGACTCGCGTATAAGCCGAGGGGGGGACTTTTCAACCCAATTTTTGGGCTGAAAAACTCGGCTTATACGCGAGAATATACGGTAAATATAGAAGCCACTTCTCACCTGGGTGGTTATCTATAGGAATCTCCTCTTTATACTGCTCATCACCACTCACATATACCTCTGTAGTATTCATATAGGTCAGATCTTCACCCTGAAACAAATATTGTAGAAGTCACAGACAAATGGAGAAGTCACATCTATGATCAGCTCTAATCCTGCCATCTCCACCATTTTCATTACACAAGTATAAAACATATAATACTGGTGGATAAAACAAGACTGAGCACAAGACCTTCACAGCCGTCTACACATCATAGGGAGATTTCATGACACCTTCTCTCCATCTACCTTATGATCCTGAGGAACATCAGGATCTTCTTGTTTACAGTCCTGTGGGAGAAGAGGACGGGGACATCTCTCTGGTGTTGTCCTCTCACTGGATAGAACTGGAGGAGACACATACAGGGACTGAATTCATTCTTTACATACAGATAGTTATAGGCCGTGTGTATTTAGTCCTGTCTATTACCTGGTGATGTGAGGGGCGGGGGAACCTCCATCATGACTATGTCCTTGTACAGATCTTTGTGTCCTTCTAAATACTCCCACTCCTCCATGGAGAAATAGATGGAGACGTCCTGACACCTTATAGGAACCTGACACATACAATGATACCGTCACCCCCGATCCCTTCATAGCGTTACTGTATAATGTCCCAGCAGCATTCCCAGCAGTGTCACCTCTCCAGTCAGCAGCTCAATCATCTTGTAGGTGAGTTCTAGGATCTTCTGGTCATTGATGTCCTCATGTATCAGGGGGTGAGGTGGAGGCCCTGTGATTGGGCTCAGGGGTCTTCCCTCAGACACAGGGTCCTGACAGCACAGA
The DNA here is from genome assembly GCA_033576535.1 of Allobates femoralis. Lineage (NCBI taxonomy): Eukaryota > Metazoa > Chordata > Amphibia > Anura > Aromobatidae > Allobates > Allobates femoralis. Next base: position 65,921,841 of record JARQOC010000008.1, read on the forward strand.
TCACTAGAGGTCTTCTTCACTACTGTGTAATCCTGGTTATGGAGAGACACATTAATAAATCTCCAGTCTCCAGACATTTCCCGAGTCCTCACCTCTCCAGTTCTGTCCATAGATAAGAATGATGTAATGTGACATTGTCATCACAATCTCTCACCTCTGCAGTAACAAGGAAGAGGATCTCTAGGGTGAGGTGTAATATCCTCTCAGTCATCTTATCCCTGTCTCTATCCATTCTTGACGAGTCAATCAGGAAAATTATCTTATATAAAAAATGTCCTATATTGCAGGGACCTGAATGGGAAGAATATGAACCTGCATTAAAGCGGTTTTCCCACGAAACAACTTAATTTTTAGTTCATTTTAATCAGTATATCTTGTAATAATAATAATTTTCACAATTGGATGTGATTAAAAAAAATGTTCCTGTGCTGAAATAATCTTATATATGTGTCCCTGCAATGTATAGTTTAAATCTTGTTTCTGACCATGCATGAAACATGGTCTGATCATTCCACAGGGCAGGGGGACATAATAGAGTATACAGACATTACAGCATACATGCAGGTAAATGTTCTATCTCAAAAAAAGAATCAGCTGTGATCCTGTGCTGTAATATCTGTATACTGTGTCCTCCCCTGCCCAGGATATGTGGTATGATCAGATTGTGTTTCATGCACGGACAGACAAGAATTTAATTGCTGTGGGGGAAAACAGTGACTGCGTGCTGGAGAAGGCTGGATCAGGCTGCAGAGGAAGCGGGAGGTCACATGGGCCCGCTCATTAGGCTAATATAATATGCACTGCATTTTAGTATATGGCCCCCATGCTGGCGCACACACACAAAAAATAAATGACTTAACTCACCTCTCCATCACTCCCAGCACTGTGGCATTCTTCTGTCTTGTGCCGGCATCTGATCATGTGAGCTGTGCAGCAAAGTGACGTCATCGCTGTGTGCGCTGCTCACATAATCGGATGCCCAGAACAAGAGGACAAAGGACGCCACGGTGCTCGGAGCGATGGAGAGGTGAGTTAAATCGTTTATTTTTTTTTGTGTGCGCCAGGATGGGGGCCATATACTGTGATTGGGAGGGCATATACAGTGATGGGGAGCTATATACCAGCATGGGGCCATATACCTTGATAGGGGGCATCATACAGTGGGGGCTATATACAAGCCTAGGAGCCATATACCATGGTGGGGGGTTATATACCAGCATGGGGGCCATATACCATGATGGGCCATATACAGTGATGGGGAGCTATATATATAAGCATGGGGGCCATATACTGTGATGGGGGCTATATACCAGCATGGGGACCATATACCTGTATAACTGTTTTTATTAACTATATACAAAGTCAGTAAACATTTTGATGCTTTGTTAACAATTATATAAGTATAATAATAATAATTAGTATGAATTAGCAACATTACTTAATATTTTTAACAATCATATTCACAATCAAAGACAATAAAACAAAAAATAAAACTATATACAATGACATGGAAAGATCTTTGAAATACTAATTACAAATTGATACTGAGATCCCAAACACTATTCAAACCATATACAAGTATTCTGAAAACTACCATAGCTTGTGTGTAACATTACTTTGTAAATTTTGACTAAAGGAAATTAATGTCAATGTCAATGTCAAGAACAATCCAAACTCAAATTGGGAGCAAATGTAGTCACCCAATCCCCCCATTTATCCTGATATTTTCCACGAGCATTCTGTCTAAGAGCGAATGAATGTTCGTATAAGTTGTGGGCCGATAATCTATCTATCAGGGTGGTTATTGTGGGAACCTCCGAGTTTCTCCAGAGAGATGCTATTAAGGATTTAGCCGTTAGTATTACATGGAGAACAAAAGCCCTATTCCTCTTAGGAAGGTCAGCGATTCCCTCTACAGTCATGGCCAAAAGTTTTGAGAATGACACCAAAATGATATTTTCACATGATCTGCTGCTCTCGGTTGGGAGAAGTTGCTCTTGGAGGACATTCTGGTACCATTCTTTATTCATGGCTGTTGTAACCGCTCGGGGTCTGCCGCCCGTGCCCCGCGGCCTGCTGCCGTTACTCCCTCGGCTCCTACCGCCCCTGTCCGGCCTCAAGGATCCCGGGTGTCGACCATCCACCGACGGCTCCGGGGCGCTGGCAGCCGCCGCCTGTGGGTTGGTCGGGTAGCGTCTTCCTTACCGTATGCTCCCCGGGTGCGCGCACCTGTCCCCAGCCGCAGGGGTCCAGCACCCTCTGCTTAAGCAACGCTGCTCCTCTCTCTTCCAGGGCCGCTGCTTGAGCTAGGACAAGCCATCTCCAAATTAGTATCTGCTGGAGAACTGCAGGGAGCTTGCTCCTCCCCTCAGCCAATCACCAGGTCTCTGTGTTCTGCCAATCAGGAGTACCCTGCTATGATATAAGCTTCCTGTTTTCTCTTACTCATTGCCAGGGCAATTTCTATGTAGAGAACTTGCTAATCCTGGTCTGGTCAGGTTGTTTCTTTATTGGCTTGAAATCTGATTACTCTTGTTCCTTCCCGCAGATTCCTCCCGTGCCGGCTCCTCGCTGACTCCAGTGGTCTCGGTCTGCTTCCGGACCTCTTCCCTGCTGAAGCGCTTCCTCCAGCCCTGCTCCGGATTCTCTGTGTTCCCGGTTCCCGTTTCTTATTGTATACCCGGTTGCTGTTTTGTTACCACGTCGCCTGGGGTCGGTTTAACACTCGCGTCCGCTTCATTGGCCCCTCCGAGGTTGGTATCCCTGTATAGGGGTTAAGCGCTCCGGGGCCTCCTTCGGTGGTTTTCCAGTGCTGCGACCTTGTGGCTCTCCCCAGGGGCGTGGGTTCCTGTGTTGTTGTTCTAATAAACCTGTTGACTCGACTGTACTGGTCCGCCTCTCTATCACCCGGTATCAGCATCCGCTCTACGCGGTCCAGTGGGTCCACGTGTGGGGTCCGTCAGTGGACGTGACAGCTGTGTTTTTAGGCAAGACTGTGAGTGACCCAATTCCCTTGGCTGAGAAGCAACCCCGCACATGAATTGTTTCAGGATGCTTTACAGTTGGCATGAGACAAGACTAGTGGTAGCACTCACCTCTTCTTCTCCGAATAAGCTGCTTTCCAGATGTTCCAAACAATCGAAAAGGGGATTCATCAGAGAAAATGACTTTACCCCAGTCCTCAGCAGTCCACTCCCTGTACCTTTTGCAGAATATCAGTCGGTCCCTGATGTTTTTTCTGGAGAGAAGTGGCTTCTGTGCTGCCCTCCTTGAAACCAGGCTTTGTTCAAAGAGTGTCCGCCTCACAGTGCGTGCAGAAGCACTCACACCAGCCTGCTGCCATTCCTGAGCAAGCTCAGCACTGCTGGTAGTCCGATCCCGCAGCTGAAACAGTTTTAAGATACGGTCCTGGCGCTTGCTGGTCTTCCTTGGGCGCCCTGGAGCCTTTTTGACAACAATGGAAGCTCTCTCCTTGAAGTTCTTGATGATGCGATAGATTGTTGACTGAGGTGCAATCTTTCTAGCTGCGATACTCTTCCCAGTTAGGCCATTTTTGTGCAGTGCAATGATGGCTGCACGTGTTTCTTTAGAGATAACCATGGTTAACTGAAGAGAAACAATGATACCAAGCATCAGCCTCCTTTTAAAGTGTCCAGTGGTGTCATTCTTACTTAATCATGACTGATTGTTCGCCAGCCCTGTCCTCATCAACACCCACACCTGTGTTAATGGAACAATCACTAAAACGATGTTAGCTGTTTCTTTTAAGGCAGGACTGCAATGATGTTGAAATGTGTTTTGGGGGTTAAAGTTCATTTTTCTAGGCAAATATTGACTTAGCAAGTAATTGCTGTTAAGCTGATCACTCTTTATGACATTCTGGAGTATATGCAAATTGCCATTAGAAAAACTGAAGCAGTAGACTTTGTTAAAATTAATATTTGTATCATTCTCAAAACTTTTGGCCATGACTGTAGTATCAAAGCCATCTTGGCCGTAAGTTTAAGGTTAAATCTCGTCATAGATTTTAGTAGTTTTTGAGTATCTTGCCAAAATGATGTCAGTCTTGGACAGAACCAAAAGATATGTTTTAAAGTCCCCACACACCCACACCCTCTCCAACAGTCCATAGGATTCCACGAATCTACCATACGTAGCTTGGTAGGTGTAAAGTACTAATTTGAAAATATTTTGCATTGAGTCTCCACTAGAGATGTGCACGGAATATGGGAACGTATTAACTCTAAAGTCTTGGAAAAGGTCCGACCGTCTAGTTTCTCGTCCGCGACAGGTCCCTCTCCCAAATGTCTAAGTAGTGTGGTTTAGAAAGGGATTTGTCTTTATTTAAAAGTTAGTATAGGGAATTAGTTCTCCAAATTATAAGTTTATTCGGGAACGCAACTACTCTACTACATTATCGGAAAGGTTAAAACTTATTCTCCTCCTTTTTAATGCCCTATCTATCCGATTTCAATTTCCCTTTCAGAATCCGGTGGGCTATACTTGTCGCTAAGGTGAGTGAAGGATCTCAATAAGCCATTAACCAAGATGTCAGATAAAACTAGGATTTCCTCTCTTTCCATAAAGAGAGGTCCAAACCCGGAAGTAAGCTACAGAGAAAATCTACAGGGATCCATGATGGTTCCACCAGATTAAACACTGTTTCAACATCCTTGCCAGCTCCTTACATGCATGAATAGCTGCTCGAATAGTGAGCTCGTTAGGAAGTCCTTTCTGCAATTAGTCAGATGAGATATTATCAAAAACTCAGGACTATTATTAAACATTCTATTACAAAAAACTTTGTCCATACAACGTGTAAATACTCTGCAGTAAAAAAGTTTAAAATGCAAGTGCAGTAAAAAATATATAAATAACAGGGTACTTGGTCCATACGTTTTTGCACATAAAATGTACTTCAAGCTGCTTCACCTCATCACGGTGTACCCATATCGAAGCAGTCCTAGCTGTTGTATTAAAAACCTGATCAAGTAATGTGTATAAAGTGAACAGGGTCCAAACAGGTCCAGTGTCCGATATGGACTGAGGTTGAGAGCAGCCTTTTGTGTGCAGAGCCCAAGGTGAGGGGCGGGGAACTCAAATCTCTTGCTAGGCAAGAGGCTAATTTACAGAAAACTGATGAACCCTGCACACAAAGAACGTGTCTGTGTGAACACACTCACACCGCCAAACAATCTATTACAAAAAACCTTGTCCATACAACGTGTAAGTACTCTGCAGTAAAAAAGTTTAAAATGAAAGTGCAGTAAAAAAATATATAAATTACCCAAGTACCCCGTTATTTATATATTTTTTTACAAATTTGCACTTCACTAAGGAAGTAGAGAAACTCCAGTGCCACATTTAAGCAGCTTCCTCAAAGTCATAATCGCTTTCCAACAAGCTTTTAATATGACTTAGGGATTTGTGCCAGATCAGAACGCCAAACTACAGACGCTGCGTTTCGGGGTACCTGCCCCTCATCAGTGTAGTGTGTGGGATATTTTGATCTGGCTGTGTGAGTGGGCTAAGACAAGGTCTGGGAACTTGCTATCAACCTTATGGAGACAGCGAAGTAGGTGAGGAGATTGTAGCCACTTCCCTCCTCTCAGATATATGCAAATTTGCACTTCACTAAGGAAGTAGAGAAACTCCAGTGCCACATTTAAGCAGCTTCCTCAAAGTCATAATCGCTTTCCAACAAGCTTTTAATATGACTTAGGGATTTGTGCCAGATCAGAACCCCAAACTACAGGCGCTGCGTTTCGGGGTACCTGTGATACCAATGTGATAAGAATGGTGTGTGGATGTGGATAGAATAGGTACAGGTAATCATAATTAAAAATAGTGACCACAGGCCTTTATCATTCATCATTCCATATAAAAATGATCAGTATTTGGTTGAGATACAACAAGGGGGACTTCCTCTTTCCATTTTACATTATGCCTTATGTTGAAATTATGAGCTGAGCTGAAATTATTGTGACAGAAAACCACATCCTCTGACAGCTCGGACAGGAAACCACTTCCTCAACCAAGGAAACAGATGGGGGTATTGCACAGGAAAATAGTGAATAACAAGTCTAGGTATAATTAGTATACTTTATGTTAAGCCTGTATTCAATTGATGACAATTCATATGCTACTTTGTTAACAAATAAATTTAATCTTGCTATAAAGAATATTATTATTCATGCCTGATTTGTAAGTCAGTGAGCGCTACGTAAGTACGGGCTCTGCCCCGATCCAGGTAAATTTAGCAAGACAGTACCTGCCCCTCATCAGTGTAGTGTGTGGGATATTCTGATCTGGCTGTGTGAGTGGGCTAAGACAAGGTCTGGGAACTTGCTATCAACCTTATGGAGACAGCGAAGTAGGTGAGGAGATTGTAGCCACTTCCCTCCTCACACAGCCAGATCAGAATATCCCACACACTACACTGATGAGGGGCAGGTATCCCGAAACGCAGCGTCTGTAGTTTGGGGTTCTGATCTGGCACAAATCCCTAAGTCATATTAAAAGCTTGTTGGAAAGCGATTATGACTTTGAGGAAGCTGCTTAAATGTGGCACTGGAGTTTCTCTACTTCCTTAGTGAAGTGCAAATTTGCATATATCTGAGAGGAGGGAAGTGGCTACAATCTCCTCACCTACTTCGCTGTCTCCATAAGGTTGATAGCAAGTTCCCAGACCCTATATTTTTTACTGCACTTGCATTTTAAACTTTTTTACTGCAGAGTACTTACACGTTGTATGGACAAGGTTTTTTGTAATAGATTGCTTGGCGGCGTGAGCGTGTTCACACAGACACGTTCTTTGTGTGCAGGATTCATCAGTTTTCTATTATTAAACATGCCCAATTCATCCATATATACCCAGGAGAGTTTCTCCTTGGATTCCCACCATTTCTGATAGCTAGTAATCAAAGATACTATATACCTTATATACTCGTGTATAAGCCGACCCGTGTATAAGCCGACCCCCCTACTTTTGCCCCCAAAAACTGGGAAAACTTATTGACTCGCGTATAAGCCGAGGGTGGACTCCAGCACAGGTATACAACCCCCAGCAGTGAGGTATACAGCAGCCTCCCCAGTGGTAGTATACAGCAGCAGCCCCAGTGGTAGTATACAGCAGCCCCAGAGGTATATACAGCCCCATATGCAGCCCCAGAGGTATATGCAGCCCCAGAGGTATATGCAGCCCCATATGCAGCCCCAGAGGTATATGCAGCCCCATATGCAGCCCCAGAGGTATATGCAGCCCCAGAGGTATATGCAGCCCCAGAGGTATATGCAGCCCCAGAGGTATATGCAGCCCCATATGCAGCCCCAGAGGTATATGCAGCCCCATATGCAGCCCCAGAGGTATATGCAGCCCCAGAGGTATATGCAGCCCCAGAGGTATATGCAGCCCCAGAGGTATATGCAGCCCCATATGCAGCCCCAGAGGTATATACAGCAGCAGCAGCCCCAGTCCCAGGGCTGTATACAGCAGCAGCCCCAGGGCTGTATACAGCAGCAGCCCCAGGGCTGTATACAGCCGCAGCCCCAGGGCTGTATACAGCCGCAGCCCCAGGGCTTTATACAGCAGCAGCCCCAGGGCTGTATACAGCCGCAGCCCCAGGGCTGTATACAGCCGCAGCCCCGGAGTTATACAGGCCCCCCATCAAGTTCCAGGGCCCCCCCCCCCTTGCGCGCCAGCCTGTAAGGTAAATTCATACTTACCAGTGTCCAGTCGCGCCGCCCGCAGCTGCCGACATGACGATTCCGGGCTCCATTCAGCGTCTTCCCGCGGCTTCCTGTAGTCGCGGGCAATGACGTCATTGCCCGCGACTACAGGAAATGCGGAAGACGCTGAATGGAGCCCGGAATCGTCATGTCGGCAGCTGCGGGCGGCTGGACACTGGTAAGTATGAATTTACCTTACAGGCTGGCGCGCAAGGGGGGGGCCCTGGAACTTGATGGGGGGGCCTGTATACCTCCGGGGCTGCTGCGGTATTTTTTAATTTTTTTCATATACCGTATATACTCGCGTATAAGCCGAGGGGGACTTTTCAGCCCAAATTTTGGGCTGAAAAACTCGGCTTATACGCGAGTATATACGGTAATATGCACGTAAATTTGGAAGTCCTAATCCTTCATTCAAGAACTTTTACTGAAGAATCGATTTCGCAACCCTAGGTCTCTTTTTATCCCTAGTAAAGTCTGATAGCTGATTTTGTAGTTTTTGAATGTACTTCTTGGGGACGTGTACCGGTATAGATAGCAGGAGATATAGGATTTTGGGAAGGATAAATAGCTTATAAGAATAAATCCTACCCAACCAAGAAATCTCAGCTTTGGACAAGTGGGAGTAATTATTTTGTGAGGTAGTAAATAAATCTGAAACGTTTTTATCAATAACGTCAGATAAAGGTTTGGTCATTTTTATTTCCAAGTAAGACAAGTGAAAAGTTTCCCAAGAAAAGCTAAACTCTGTCTTTAGAAGTTCCAGCAATTCTGCATTTATATTAAAATGCAAAACTTGAGTTTTGCTGATCTTCATCTTATACAATGAGACCTTGGAAAAGTCAGCAATAGCATCTACCATTTTCTTGTTGAAAGTAAAGGGTATGTCAATGTGACCAACAGGTCATCAGCAAAAAATGAAGTCTTTAGATATGTATCATTTAAGATGATCCCTTTAATATCAGGGTTTAATCTATTTTTTTTCAATCAGGGGCTCTGAAAATAAATCAAACAAAATAGGGGAAAGGGAACAGCCTTGCCTGGTACCGTTCGATAATTAAATTTTCCTGGATAAATAGTTATTAGTTAAGACTTTTGTCGATGGGTTGGAGTATAAAGCTTTGATAATATTGTATGAACATCCCTGAATGCCAAAACGACTTAAAGTGGCAAAGAGCAATCCCCAATGCACCCTATCAAATGCCTTTTCCGCGTCAACTGTTAAGGCCTACAGTGGTATTTTGGACCTCTCCACATGGGATATGATGTTAATTGGCCTTTGGGTCACATCGGAAGTTCCTCTGTTTGGCACGAAGCCCATCTGGTCTGGGTTTATCAATTTAGATACAATTTTTTGCAATCTTGATGTCATAATTTTAGAAATGATTTTAGTATCAGAATGTAGCAATGAAATGGGCCTATAATTGGCAACACTTTGGGTATCTCCTTTGGGATAACTGACATAATCGCTTCCTGCATTTCAATAAGACTTGTGAGAAAAGGAACAAGTGGAACTGAATATTTCTTGTAATACTCATTCGGGAGACTATCAGGGCCAGGGGATTTCCCGTTCTTTAAGGAACCAATGGCTATAGAAACCTCACTGTCAGTAAAGGGAGAGTTGAGAACCGACAGTTCTTCAAAAGACAGGGCAGGAAAATTCACGTAGCCTAAATACTTATTAATAGATTGATTGGAGAGGTTCATTGTGGAATGTTCATCTTTCAAGTTATATAAGTTACTACAGAACTTCCCAAATTCTTCAGACCTTGGGGTTTTTGTACACTACACCATGTTTGCTTTTTATTTGCAACTAGATGGTGGCCCGATTCGAATGCATCGGGTATTCTAGACTATGTATGTAGTTTATTTATAAAGATTTAAGAATAATGCAAAGCGAACCTGGGTTTAAATCCTGTGCCAATATCGCTGATTGCTGGCAACCGGCTGGGCGCAACCAATCAGTGAAGCGTGGTGGAAATCCTGCGCCAATTTGCGGGCGGACTGTGCCTGTTGCTGATTGGTCAGGCCAGCCGCCCACGACCAATCAGCAACGCAGGATTTGCGCTACAGACAAACAGACAGAAGTAGACAATTATATAGTAGATACCTACAGAAGTACCGGTGTGCAGCGGTGCCAGAGTCCAGGAGGGGACAGTGGGCGAGTGCGGTCAGGAGGTGGCTGGGGGAAAGAGGCCAGGTGCGGGCAGGAGGGGGCCGTGGTAAGAGTGGCCAGGTGCGGACAGGAAGGGGCCGGGGAAGAGCGGCCGGGTGCGGGCAGGAGGGGGCCGGGGAAGAGCGGCCAGGTGCGAGGAGGGGGCAGGGAGACAGCGGCCGGGTGCAGGCAGGAGGGGGCCAGGGGGACAGCGACCAGGTGCGGGCAGGAGGGGGCCAGGGACCGGGTGTGGGCAGGAGGGGGCCGGGGAACAGCGGCCAGGTGCGGGCATGAGGGGGCTGAGGAACAGCAGCCATGTTGGGGCAGTAGGGGGCCGGGGAACAGTGGCCGGGTGCGGGCAGGAAGAGGCGGGGAAGAGACCCTCCTGCCCGCACCCGGCCGCTGTTCCCCCGGCCCCCTCCTGCCCGCAGCAGAGTGCTTAGCAGAGTATACAGTGGCTCAGTGGTTAGCAGAGTATATGGGGGCTCAGTGGTTAGCAGACTTTATGGTGGCTGAGTGGTTAGCAGAGTATACGGCAGCTCAGTGGTTAGCAGAGTATACAGGGACTCAGTGGTTATTAGAGTATACGGGGCTCAGTGGTTAGCACAGTATACGCTGGCTCAGTAGTTAGCACTGTATATGGAGCCTCAGTGGTTAGCACTCTATAGTGGCTCAGTGGTTGGCACTGTATATGGTGGCTCAATAATTAGAACAGTAATGTGGCTCAGTGGTCAGCACTGTATACGGTGACTCAGTGGTTAGCACTGTATATGGTGACTCAGTGATTAGCACTCTATGGTGGTTCAGTGGTTGGCACTGTATATGGTGGCTCAGTGGTTAGCACAGTATGGTGGCTCAGTGGTTAGCACAGTATGGTGGTTCAGTGGTTAGCACAGTATGGTGGCTCTGTGGTTAGCACAGTATGGTGGCTCAGTGGTTAGCACTGTACGGTGGTTTAGTGGTTAGCACTGTATGGTGGCTCAATGGTTAGTACGGCACGGTGGCTCAGTGGTTAGCACAGTATGGTGGCTCAGTGGTTAGCACAGTATGGTGGCTCAGTGGTTAGCACAGTATGGTGGCTCAGTGGTTAGCACAGTATATGGTCGCTTAGTGGTTAGCACAATATGGTGGCTCAGTGGTTAGCACAGTATGGTGGCTCAGTGGTTAGCACTGTGCGGTGGCTCAGTGGTTAGCACAGTATATGGTCGCTTAGTGGTTAGTACTGTACGGTGGCTCAGTGTTTAGCACAGTATGGCGGCTCAGTGGTTAGCACTATATGGTGGCTCAGTGGTTAGCACTGTGCGGTGGTGTGTGGTGTTACATAGGACTGCAAGTGACATCTACTACATTATCTGTGCTCAGAGCTATCACTGTGATATCTTTGGTGTTACATAGGACTGCATGTGACATCTACTACATTATCTGTACTCAGAGATATCGCTGTGTTATCTGTGCTGTTACATAGGACTGCAGGTGACATCTGTGGCACCCCTATGGCAAGGCGCCACAGGGAGGTAATGCACCCCAAACAGCAAGTGTAGTGCCTCCGTAGCCGTGGATATGGAGGATTCTACAGAGTCTACACCCTGCATTCAAACAGTAGGCCACTTTAACACAGGGGACTGATATTCAGTAGGTCCCAGGGGGTGGAGCCTAGAGAGGGGGAGACAGGGAGTGAGAATAGTGTCAGGCAGACGGTGTGAAGAGAGCAGCAAAGGCAGACACATAGGACCATGCGGCTGCAACTGGAGGGCACCTCTTAGGAGAGGGGTGACCCAGACTCTGAAGGGGTTACTCCAGGACTGATTGGAGCCAGCTGGAGGCCCAGGACACCACCAGCATACCGGAGCTGAGGCAGCTATAAAAGGTCCAACCCTAACTGCAGACCGGCAAGCTAAGGGCCTGACACAAGGGAGCCACAGCACCCCTAAAGAAGCCCAACATCGGTCCCGCAGCTGGGTCCATGATGCCGAGAAGTAAGAGACTTTAGGTAAAAGACCCCGAGGACTAGAGACTTGGCTCAAGAGGAGCAAATACAGACAGAGATAGAGGGACAGGACAAGGAATGCCATATTAAAGGCACCACTGCCAGACTCTGGAAAGTCCTCCAAGATCTGCAGCTACCAAACCTGTTCAACCAGACTGTACTGTGTACTTTAACATCTGCCCATTACCAGTAAAGAATTGTTCGAGCTAAACTCAGTTATTCGCCGCCCAGAGGGCTTCTACAACATCATCGAGGTGAGGACTTCTACTTCCCTCATCCACCCCGCTGCCCTGAGGTAAATCTCCACCTGGGGGGAGTTGTACTACCAAAGCTGCATTTACATCACCTCAGCGGCCGGCCGCAGCGCTGGTAACCCTATTACCAAGTACCACAGGTGGCGTCACAACACCACTTTCCCCATCATCATCACCCCCGCTACTGAGGGTCCAGGGCACGGAACCGACCAACCATGATCCCCCACCGAAGTAACCACCTGTCCCGGTATCAGAGTACCCCCTACCCTGTCGACCAGATCACATCTACTAAATTATCTGTACTCAGAGTTATCACTGTTATCTGTGGAGTTACATAGGACTGCAGGTGACATCTACTATATTATCTGTACTCCGAGATATCGCTGTGTCATCTGTGGTGTTACATAGGACTGCAGGTGACATCTACTACATTATCTGTACTCAGAGCTATCACTTTGTTATCTGTACTGTTACATAGGACTGCAGGTGACATCTACTACATTATCTGTACTCGCAAAGCTATCATTTATCCGTGATGTTGCCTTTTAATCGGTAGGCGAGGAGAGCAGCATATAAACCTTGTGGCTTGGGACGCTGATTTTTTTTTCATAGTAACAATATCCCAGTTACTATAATCTCCCCCAAAAATGCAAAAAATAAAACTGAGTAAAGGCGCACTAGAAATAATGCCTCAAAGATAATGGAAAAAAAAAAGCTTAAATGGCAACAAACCAAATCCAGTCAGTGAGAGGAGGGAGGACTGGGAGATCCAGGGGGAAACAAGGAAAAATGAAGAACTAAACAACATCACAAAGATGAAGAAACACATTTCTACACACGAGGAGGAAAAATGGAGACAAGAGCGAGAATAGAAAGTAAGAAAGAGAATAATGGGGAATGTGCAGCACAAACCTCCACTGCAGAGCCGCACACCTAATATATGACTGCGCTGTGCTTACAGGACCTGTGATGATGTCACAAGGAGGGGAGGAGTCAGGGGTCACATGATCAGCTCCTCAGTGTATGCAGGACTTTGCTGTGCAGGTTGTTATGGTGATGGATGAGGTGAAGTTTGTGTGGGGTCAGGAGGGATTTAGGCCTTGTTCACACGTTCACTATTTGGTGAGGTTTTTATTTCAGTATTTGAAGTCAAAACTTTGCTACTGGAAGAGGAAACTCGGACAGTGCTTGTCCCATGCCTGGATTAAGGAGGATGGTGAGGAAAGACATGGTGACCTACCCCATGAAAGGTTTTACTGTGAATCCATATCGAAACTAACAAGCTTCAACTATGGTGCTTGACAGCAGGTCTGCTGGGTTGAAGAGCACCCATCATACTACGACACAATTATGATGTAAGGAAGGGGGGGGGAAATCCCACATGGGGCCCCAAATGCTGTTGTGGCCTATGGTGAAAAAAAATGCCTGAGCTGGACTGACCGATATATCATTGGAATGTGGGAATGTGAGAGGAATGACTATAGGAAAGTTGGATATCACTAAGGAGGAAATGGAGATAACAGAAGAGGTTCTCTTAGTCATCAGCAAATTACATTGGACACTACTTCTCAGGGAACGAGACAGAGGAGTCGCTCTGATTTTCAATAAGAGGGTCTTTTGGTCAGAACCCAAAACATCTCAATGACTGCATCATGTCCATTTGCATCAAAGAAACCACTGAATGTGCTTATCTAGCAAGAATATGCAACAACATCAGATGCACCAGAGAAGGACATCGAAGACTTCTACGGACAAGTCCAATGTGCACTTGATGGAATCCCAAAGAAAGATATCATCTATGTCATGGGAGACTTCATCGCCAAAATTGGAGCAGGGGAGGAACAGGGGTGGTCGGCAAACATGGCCTGGGTGAAAGGAAAAGAGCTGGTGACTGCTTCATACAGTTTTGCCTGGAGAACAAGCTAGTAATCACCAACACCTTTTTCACCCATCCGAATTGACGTCTCTACACCTGACTTCCCTAATTGGCCAGAAGAACAATCAGATCGACTATATACTCTGCCAGCAACGGTGGGAAGGATTGATTTTTGCCACAAAGACTCTACCTGGTGCAGACTGTGGATTAGATCACCAGCTCCTCATTGTCAGAGTCAGACTACGCCAGATCAAGCGTCCATCTGTACAGAAGCATTTCAATATCAGCAAAATACCCTCACAGTATGCAGTTGAATTAAAGAACCGGTTTAACTAGCTTAGAGATGACAGAAAGAACCTGATGAACTGTGGGCTGAAATTAAAGGAATCTTAGAAACAGAAGAAGAACAAGTGCCACACAAGGAGCGAACACAAGGTGGGAATTCCCTAACCGCATCCACCCTCCAGATTGCCAGCAAGAGAAACAGGGCCGGACTGGGACCAAAAAGCAGCCCTGGGAATAAAACCCCACCAGCACACATACTATAACACCCATCAGCCCCGATCAGTGAATTTAGCTTTTATGTTGTAATGCCCCTCACCTCTTTCTTAAAGGAGTTATCTGAAGAGCCACATGTAAATGGTGCAACAGAGGAAAATCAACCGCAGCTCCATTTACATGTTACTCTCCAAAGCCACGTTTCCAAGGATTGTGGCGTCCCAGCGGTCAGATTTTTGGAATATGTTAAGTGCAACAACTCCATTCTTGAGTATGTAAGTGTTGTATAGCTAGGTTTGTGTATTGTGTATAAATTAGATTTAAAAAAAAAAAAAAGTAAACACTCTCAGAGGCTCACACTCAGGAAATACCATGTTACTGTAACCAGTTTCCTATGTCTGTGCATGAGAGAAGAAGCAGCTTGCTGATGCTGCAAAGATACATCTAAGTATATATGTGTGGCGCCCCTGCGTCCAGGAGACCACAAAAGGGAACTTCAGCCAGGCAGGTAGGACAATTGTTGCACATCAACACCCTCATAGCCCACACAACCCACGTGCAGTAGATGGTAGCATCCAGCCCTAAGATTGGAGACGCTAGGCAAGCGACGGGTGGTGGATTTAGAGGAGTGGGTTGGGCACACACGTAGTCAGGTGACTTGACAATAGAAATAGTGAGGGGAGGAGGAAGGAGTTCAGTAGGCCCAGGGTGCCGAGCAGACAAGACTAAGAACAGACACAGATCAGCAGCAGGCTGAGGAACACGGCACAGGCCAAAAGACAGCAGAAGGTTGTGCTAAGCTGAGCAGGAGAAAGACACACACCTCCTGGAAGAGTGAAGGTGTAAGGAGCGCAGAATCTGTTCCGAGCCAGGGTGAGCCGGAGGAGAGAGAAAGCCTATCCGGAGCCAGATCCCCAGGAGTGTGAAAGGACAGAGAGGGACGGTGATACCCGGGCCCTAGACTTACAGCTGAAGCGACCGACTGCAGGCGGAGTAGCCCTCCTATCATACCGAGAGACGCAGAAGGAAAGAGCCTGGTAGATCCTCACACTTGAGGACTGCTGGAGGCTGGGCTGAGTAGAATGTCGGCTCTAGAGGGGACCGTAGTTTTATCCGGATCCTCCAACAACACGACGGGGGACCACAGCTACACGTTAGGGTCTCTACCCCAAAGGACAGGCAGCTCAGTGACGACCAGGAGGACCCACAGGGGCCCGAGACACCGCCATACTGTCCGGAGACACCCACCAAGTGTACAGAGAAAGTTAACAGCCCGGAAAGGACACAGAGACAGTGTGAGGGGTCACAGAGAGAGATCTGGCTGCAGAGATTAAGGGAATCCTGGAGGGGAGAGTGCGCCTGTGTACTTGAACTGAGACTTGTAAAGAACTGTAACCAACTGTGAGTTGTATTGCAAAGCTTTGAGAGTAAACACAGAAAACCCTGAATCTGCTTCCCTTGTGTCTCTGCGTGAATGCTATTCCCTCATACAGGATTACAACGACCCTGCAACTGAAGAGCCACAGCCTGTCAGCTCCAGCACCAAGGGAGAGATTTCTGCAGCATCTGGCTAGTAAGTGAATTGCACCCAACCTTACACTACACCATAGACTTTAACCCTTACTGCCCCGGGGAACACAGTTCTACCCACTGGAACTATTCCATCTATGCTGCTATTCCATCGTCCCCGGAGGTTCTGGAGCAGCGGCGGCCCCATCACTGGCCGCATATAGTGGGTGGCGTCACGACTGACAATCCCCTGTAAATATCCCCTTTTATTGTCGAGCCAGGGACACGGTCCGGACCAGGACCGCCGGTCACTTCCCCAGTAGCAGACCGGTCCGGTACCGAGTACCCCCCTCCCAGTGGCCCCGACATATAATATGTACAAAACCCTTCATATCTGTACCTGTTTGTTGCTAATTAAAGCTAAGTTATGTTGTCAACACGCTTTCAGGGTATCCTGAAGGATCCACTGCCAACACTGATCCACTGCGAAGAGAATGTCATCACCTATACAGAAGAGAAGTGATGACTTCCTTGTTCAGCGTTTAAATGCAGAAATTCACAAAGTCCAATACCGACTCTCTGACAATAGGACAGGAGACGTGGTACTGTGCAGTGTATATATAGAATAATACAGATACTGAGGATTACACCCAGTATACAGGACAGGAGAAGTGGTACTGTGCAGTGTATATATACAGAATAATGCTGATACTAATGATTACACCCAGTATACAGGACAGAAGTGGTACTGTGCAGTGTATATATACAGAATAATACAGATACTGAGGATTACACCCAGTATACAGGACAGGAGAAGTGGTACTGTGCAGTGTATATATAAATAATAATACAGATACTGAGGATTACACCCAATAAACAGGACAGGAGAAGTGGTACTGTGCAGTGTTTATATACAGAATAATACAGATACTGAGGATTACACTGACTATACAGGACAGGAGAAGTGGTACTGTGCAGTGTAAATATACAGAATAATACAGATACTGAGGATTACACCCAGTATACAGGACACGAGAAGTGGTACTGTGCATTGTATATATACAGAATAATACAGATACTGAGGATTACACCCAGTATAGAGGACAGAAGAAATGGTACTGTGCAGTGTATATATACAGAATGTTCTGCCATTTGAGTGCAGCTAAATGGTATTAATTGTGTTATACCAGTTACGACCCATAGAGGTCACTAGCTACCTATGTATTATGTTTCCCCATACTTAAGAATAATGTCTCCTTTAACAAAATGAGTCATATAGAAGGGAACGCCCCTACTTCTCTGTTATGAAGGAGACGGCAGCCATTTTCCTGAGCTCCAGGCATCCTGAGAAGACATGAATCTTTAGCTCCTTCCCTTCTATGTAAAATCTCTTCACCTGTCGTGAGATGATCTCGGTAAGAGAAAATGCCAATACATGTTTTTGTATAGAATCTGTGTAAGCAAGTGAGAATCCAGTCACTGTTAAAGAAAGAACTGTGAGATAGGAGAAATGCTTTACCATGTACTGTATATACTCGTGTATAAGCCGACCCGTGTTTAAGCCGACGCCCCTACTTTTGCCCCCAAAAGCTGGGAAAAGTTATTGACTCGTGTATAAACCTAGGGTATGAAATGCAGCAGACCCCCATCCTATTATATAGCCCCCCGTCACTGGTATGTAGCGCCCCTCAGCAATGGTATACAGGCCCCTCAGCAGTGGTATTATACAGGCCCCTCAGCAGTGGTATACAGCCCCCTCCCTTGTATCAGGCCACTCAGCAGTGGTATACAGGCCCCTCAGCAGTGGTATATAGGGCCCCAGCAGTGGTATACAGGGCCCCAGCAGTGGTATACAGGGCCCCAGCATGGGTATACAGGCCCCCAGCGGTGGTATATAGGGCCCCAGCAGTGGTATATAGGGCCCCAGCAGTGGTATATAGGACCCCAGCAGTAATATACAGGCCCCCAGCAGTGGTATATAGGGCCCCAGCAGTGGTATACAGGGCCCCAGCAGTAATATACAGGCCCCCAGCAGTGGTATATAGGGCCCCAGCTGTGGTATACAGGGCCCCAGCTGTGGTATACAGGGCCACAGCTGTGGTATACAGGCCCCCAGCAGAGGTATACAGGGCCCCAGCTGTGGTATACAGGGCCCCAGCTGTGGTATACAGGGCCCCAGCAGAGGTATACAGGGCCCCAGCTGTGGTATACAGGGCCCCAGCAGAGGTATACAGGGTCCCAGCTGTGGTATACAGGGCCCCAGCAGCGGTATTCTGGCCCCCATCAGAGATTTCCAGCTCCCCCTCCTTAGTATGTGTCCCCCAGGCTGCGGCACACATTAAAATAACAAACATTTGATACATCACCTTTCCGGCGCCACTCCTCCAGTCCCGGCTTCTTCCTGCTTGTGCCGGCTTCTAGTGCTGTGACCGGGCGCAGGAGATTACGTCATCGGCTGCGCCCGGTCTCATGACACCGGCACAAGCAGGAAGAAGCTGGGACCGGAGGAGCGGCGCCGGAAAGGTGATGTATGAAATGTTTGTTATTTTAATGTGTGCCGCAGCCTGGGGGACACATACTAAGGAGGGGGGGCTGGATATTACTGCTGGGGGCCAGTGTATTGCAATATGCACCGCTCCCCCCGCCGCTGATGGACGGGGGGATGCCGTGCATATTCATTACACTAATGAGGCGGCCCCACGTGACCGCCTGCGGCGACTGCGGCCCCCTCCAGCCTCCTCCAGCCCCCGGTCACAGCCCCCACCACAGCATACCGAGTGACTCGAGTATAACTCTCCATGTTAGCTTGTTTGCATTGTATCTAGATAAAGGTATTTCTGTATAGAATATTTTAAAGTGAAGTGTATTGTGCTGTGAAATACACCACCTCACTTAATGCCTTTTGCACTGCATGCAGACAGATGCACTCTGTATTAGAACAGATCCTGCTGCAGTGACCTTTACCCCAGTTATTCATGTTGACTGTAACCTGTGTTATAACTATGTCAGTGCTGGTTTCTTTAACACACCCAGTACTGACTTTGTTTATTCTGTACTTCTGTTATAGTTTTTACCAGTCAAATTCACTTCATCACAATAAATTCAGACTACAGAACCTCTACAGTCTTATTCACTGTGAAGTGGACGAGGGTTAGCTGTAAGCGGACATCCACAGCCTCATACGTGGACGGAAGTGGAACAGTAAAAACGTGCTCTTTCCACAGGAGGTGGTTGTACGGGACCGCTAACACCGACGCTGCACTACACACGGGTATCGCAGCAGCTATACAGTCGCAAGTAGCAGGAGCGTCGCCCAGTAAAAACGAGCTCTCTCAGCAAAAACGAGTCGCTGAACAAGTGGGTACCGACCAGCCGATCCAGTAAAAAGGACTCTGGCTGCAGGAGTTTTTTGTACGGGACTGCTAACGCCCACGCTGCACCACACACGGGTATTACAGCCACCTTCCAGCAAGCACAGCACAATTCCTGCCACACCAAACCCGTTTATGTAAAGACTCAGGTCCGCACTGAAGTACCAGGCCATCTGCAGACCACACCCAGTAAAACTAACAGCTGGTCACAGGCTGTAGTCAATCAGGCTGTACGAGACGACCAACACTCACAGTGCACACGTACAAGAATCACAGCAGCCGCCATACAGACGCAGCAACAGGAGCACAGCCCGCCAGAAAGCGCAGCACCATTCCCGCCACGCTGAAGCCCATCCGCACATAGACTAAGTTTCCCACCAAGTACTCAGGAGTTCAGCTAAGCACAATGTCTCGAAGCAACACATCCTCACTCAAAACAAGGTCACGAGCAGGCTCTAGCAAGTCATCAATAGCAGAGCTTGCTGCTGTTGCTCGTGCTGAAGCTGAGGCGGCCAAAGTGAGGTCCTCCTTCGCTGCACAAGAGATGCAACTAAAGCTGAGACAAGCAGAGCATGAAGCAGCAAAGTTTCGCCTACAAGCAGAACACGAAGCAACAAAGGTTCGCTTGCAAGCAGAGCAAGAGGTAGAAAATGCGCCTCTGCGAGCGTCTCTAGAAAACTTGTTACAGACAAAGAGACAGCAGCTGCAATAGCCAAAGCAGAGTACCTCGAAGCTGCAGAGAACCCCGGTAATGAGAGACGCAGCAACGTTCTCAGATCAGACGTAGACCTACAAGATCCAGCACAGCATGTCGCAGAGTACGTCCATCTGCATTCCGAAATAGAGGACAGCCCTGATGCACCCCATCGACCAGCCCACGCCGATTGCCAACAATACAAACCTGAACTACGCTACTTCAAACGAGAAGACGCCCTGCACGGTTATGTCGGCCACAGTTACAGCCCCACAAAGCAAAAGATTCAGCTCCCGTCCTGCCTTAAAGAGACACCTTCTCCAGAGAGGTACTATACAGACTCTCCGAAGCCAGAAACATCCAACAGGTATGGGGATTCACCACACACTAGATGTGACTATAACACACCAGTTCGTACTAGCACTGACCAAGCCACCATAGACTTTGCAAAGTTCTTTGCTCGCCGAGAACTGGTTACACAAGGACTCGAAAAGTATACTGATAAAGCTGAGAACTATAGGTCATGGCGAGCCTCGTTCCAGAACGCCATTCAAGGTCTGGACTTATCCTGTAGCGAGGAGTTAGACCTCCTAGCAAAGTGGCTTGGGAGCGAGTCAGCGGAACATGCCAAAAGACTTAGAGACATTAATATAAAGCATCCACACACAGGTCTTCACGAAGTCTGGAAAAGACTTGATGAATTATACGGTTCCATTGAAGTCATAGAAAATGCTTTATATAAAAGAATTGGCGATTTCCCTAAGATAGGGCCTAAAGGTTATCAAAAGCTCAGAGAGTTGAGTGACTTGTTAATAGAGTTACATGTTGCGCAGGATGAAGGAGATTTGCCCGGATTGGCATTCTTAGGGTACTTTCACATTAGCGTTCATTTGAAATCGCAGCAGATGCGGTGAAAAAAACGCATCTGCCGCGATTACCGCATACCGGCTGCACTTGCGGCACGGTTGCGGCACAGTTGCGGCAAGCCCCATACAATGTATAGGCGGGCTTGCGGCAGGTGCAGCAAGTGCGGTTTTGGCAATTGCGGCAGGTGCGGCCGCGAAAAAAAAACGCGGTCAGCCGCGCTTTTTTCGCGGCCGCACCTGCCGCAAGTGCCAAAACCGCACTTGCCGCACCTGCCGCAAGCCCGCCTATACATTGTATGGGGCTTGCCGCAACCGTGCCGCAAATGCAGCCGGTATGCGGTAATCGCGGCAGATGCGGTTTTTTCACCGCATCTGCCGCGATTTAAAAAAAACGCTGATGTGAAAGGGGCCTACGACACTGCCAGGGGTGTCAATCCGATAGTGCAAAAACTTCCTTACAGTCTACAAGAAAAGTGGGTCACATATGGTTCACGGTACAAGCAAATTCATAATGTGCCTTTCCCCCCTTTCACTGTATTTGTAGATTTTGTAACCCAACAAGCTAAAATCATAAATGACCCTAGTTTTGATTTCACTCTGTCATATTCCACTGCCTCCGGTGTCAAACCTGGTAAGACACCCGTGGCAGTCTACAAAACTAATATTGTTTCTACAGGTCCTCCTCACAATATGAGTAAGCCTCCTGCAAGAGAAACCAAACCTCAGGATGTCAGCAAGCAGTGTCCCCTACACAGGAAACCACATCCTCTACTAAAATGCAGAGCCTTCAGGGAGAAGTCTTTAGAGGATCGCAAAGGTTTCCTCAAGGAAAACAACATCTGCTTCAAATGCTGTGCCACAACCTCTCACCTTGCCAGGAACTGTGAAGCTAGTGTGAAATGTGCAGAATGCAGCCGCACGGATCACAATACAGCCTTGCACCCTGGACCACCCCCTCAACTGTTGTCACAGCCAGAGGAGCACGATGGGAAGCAGGAAAACACTATTGAAGACACCCCAGTGGTCACCTCTCAGTGTACAGAGATCTGAAAAGGACTCATAGGAGGAAGGTCTTGTTCAAAAATCTGCCTTGTCCAAGTCTATCCAGCAGGCCGCAGAGACAAAGCAATGAAGATATATGCAATCCTGGATGACCAGAGCGACAGGTCTCTAGCAAAGTGCATCTTCTTTGACAACTTCAGAACTGTAGGCCCCCGTTCTCCCTACTCCTTGAGGACGTGTTCAGGTACCGTTGAGGCGGCAGGGAGAAAAGCAATCGGATAAAAAGTGGAGTCCATAGATGGCCAGACCTGCCTATCGCTATGACCATCCTGGAGTGCAACCAGATTCCCGACAACAAGTCTGAGATACCTTCACGGGAAGTAGCAACACATCACCCCCACTTGAAACGTATAGCTCATCTGATACCTGAATTGGACCCAGAAGCTCCAATAGCTTTACTACTGGAAAGAGATATACTTCGAGCCCGCAAGACTAGGGAGTATATCAATGGCTTCCAGAACGCTTCATACGCACAGAGACTAGACCTTGGATGGGTCATAGTAGGAGAAGTCTGTCTAGGGGGAGCACACAAGCCAGCCTCAGTCAACAGTATGCTCACCAGCACACTAGAAAATGGACGCCCATCTCTCTTCCAGCCATGTCAGAATAGTCTGCTGGTAAAGGAGTTACCAGGCAGCACTCTCCTGACTTGCCCTTTCTCAGTTCCTTCCAATGAAGACCATGCCTGTGAAGGTGAACAAGACCACATAGGATGTACAGTCTTCCACAGGAAAAAGGAAGACAACAGGCAGCTATGTCCATAGGATGTTCTTGGACATCATGGATAGAGAAATGGCCAAAGACAAGTCGAATAGTTGGGTCGCACCTCTACCATTCCGACTGCAGAGAAGACGCCTACCCAACAACAGGGAACTGGTCTACAGTCAATTCATCTCCCTCAGACACAAGCTTCAGAAGTCACCTGAGACGAAGGTACATTTCTTTACCTTCATGGCGAAGATATTCCAGAACAACCACGCAGAGACAGCACCTGCACTTCGACACTCAGAGGAGTGTTGGTACTTACCCATCTTCGGAATGTACCATCCTAAGAAGCCTGGTCAGATAAGAGTGGTATTCGACTCAAGTGCCAAATGTGAAGGCGTCTCGTTGATTGATGTCTTGCTGTCAGGCCCAGACCTCAACAACAGACTTCTAGAAGTACTACTTCGTTTCCGCAGAGATACGGTGGCATTTATGGCTGACATCCAACAGATGTTCCACTGTTTTCTCATCAAAGAGGAACACAGAAACTACTTGAGGTTCTTCTGGTACCGTGACAACAATCCTGCTAAAGACATCACATTGTACCGGATGAGGCTACACATCTTCGGGAACAGCCCTTCCCCGGTAGTCGCTATCTGCAGTCTCCGAAATTCCGCCAATGAGGGCGAAGAAGAGTACGGGTCAAAGGTCAAATCCTTCGTAGAAAAAGATTTCTACGTAGACGACTGTCTAAAGTCTACACCAACAAGTGAGGCTACAATCAGTCTCCTAAAAAGAGCTCAAGAAATGCTCGCTCGGTCTAACTTAAGGTTACACAAGATTTCCTCCAACAGCTAAGAGTTGATGGAAGCCTTTCCCTCTGAAGACTATTCCAGTGATCTAAAAGACCTAGACCTAAGCATCGACTCCCTTCCCATACAGCGGATCCTTGGATTGCTTTGGGATTTGAAGACAGACACCTTCACCTTTCAGATCGGCAAAGACGAGAAACCTTTCACGCGCAGAGGAGTTCTTTCTTTCGTGAATAGTCTATATGACCCCTTGGGGTTCGTGGCTCCAGTAACCATCCAAGGCAAAATGATGCTAAGGGACTTTACTGAAGAGACATCTGATTGGGACGATCCACTTCCAGCAGAAAAAGCAGACATGTGGGCCAAATGGAGGAAGTCTCTCGAAGCCTTGACTGACCTTCGTGTGAAGCGACCGTATGCTCCCATGCCATCCACAGAAGTCAAAACACAAAGACTCTGTGTCTTCTGCGACGCATCAGTCAAAGCGATTGCAGCAGTGGTGTACCTTGAAACCATAGACATAAACGAACAGAGCCACATTGGATTTGTTATGAGCCGGACAATACTGGCACCACTCCGCGAACACACGATACCCAGGTTGGAACTCTGTGCTGCTGTCCTCACAGTGGAGTTGGCTGAACTTATCTCAGATGGGATGCATCTGGAGATCAAAGATGCTGAGTTCTATACTGACAGCAATGTGGTACTAGGATACATCTACAACGAAACACGACGTTTCTATGTCTACGTTAGCAACCGGGTGCAGAGGATAAGAAGATCCACCTGCCCTAATCAGTGGCACTATGTACCTACACACCATAATCCTGCAGACCATGCGACTATATCCGTCGCACCAAGCCATCTTAAGGATACTACATGGTTTACAGGTCCTGCCTCTTTGTACCGATCAACTCCTTGCATCAGTAGGTCTGAAACATTCTAACTAGTGGATCCAGATACCGACGAAGAGCTCTGTCCTCAAGTGTCTACTCTACATACAGCGATTTCAAACCATTTCCTTGACTCTCATCAGTTTAGCAGGTTCTCAACCTGGAAGTCACTTATTCGAGCCATCGCTTGTCTGCTTCACGTAGTTCAGTCCTACAAGTCTGCACTACCCGCATGTCAGAGACCTTGTAAATGTTGGCATCTCTGCAAGCATGCATTTACTGCTCCTAACCTAGAAAGAATCAAGGTTACAATACTTTGTGTTGTCCAAACAGAAACCTTCAGCAGAGAAATAGACAACCTCATCAAGGGACAACCGATTCCTAGAGACAGTGTGTTGCGCTCGACCCGGTTGTCGACCAAAATAGTCTGCTGAGAATTGGTGGCTGTCTTCAAGAAGCTGAGGTGGGAGTTTCAGAGAAGCACCCAGTAATAATTCCTGGACGTCATCACGTCACAACCCTGCTCATTCAGCATCATCATAGCTTATAGAGACACCAAGGCCGTTGGTTTACTGAAGGGAATCTACGGACAGCTGGATTATAGATAATTGGTGCAAAGAGAAGCGTGAGCAAACTCCTCTTCAACTGTGTTACGTGTCGCAAACTCCGTGGCAGGTTTCAAAATACTAAGATGGCCAATCTTCCACTCGACAGACTTAGTACTGACCCTCCTTTCACCAATGTCGGACTAGACGTGTTAGGCCCTTGGTCTGTGACTACATTGAAAGTCCATGCTGAAGCAAAGTGTTGGGCAGTTCTATTCACCTGTCTGTCCATTAGAGGTGTTCATCTTGAAGTGATCGAATCTATGGACACGTCAAGCTTTATAAATGCACTTTGGCGCTTCATCGCAATCAGAGCCCTGTGAAGCATATTCGGTCTGACCGAGGCATGAATTTTGTCAGAGCGGCAAAAGAACTTCAAATCCCTTCCAATGTAGATGTCACTAGTGTGGAAAGGTACCTAGGTGAGCAAGGATGCACCTGGACTTTCAACCCACCACATTCTTCGCACATGGGAGGTGTCTGGGAAAGAATGATAGGGATAGCACGCAAAATACTAGACTCTATCTTCTTGCAAGCAAACATCAGACTCACACATGAGAGTTTGACTACGTTCTTGGCCGAGGTCTCGGTTATCATGAATGCCAGGCCACTGACAACACTTTCCAGTGATTCTGGAGACCCAACAGTCCTTACTCCTGCGATGTTACTCACACAGAAGACTTGTATTCCAAGTGTCCCACCGGGAAAATTCAATGACAAAAACCTCTACAGACAACAATGGAGCCAAGTACAAAGTGTGGCCAATGTCTTCTGGGACAGATGGAAAAGGCAGTATCTCTCCACTCTACAAACCAGGACAAAGTGGCAGAAAGACCACCCAAACATTGAATCTGGCGATGTTGTACTCGTGAAAGACAGTCAAGCGCATCAAAACGAGTGGCCACTTGGCTTAGTCACCAAACCTTTCCCCAGCAAGGATGGGAGTGTGCGCAAAGTGGAGGTCAGAGTGTGCAAGCTTGGGGAGATCAAGCTGTTCCTCAGGCCCGTAACCGACCTTGTGTTGTTGTTTTCCCCAAAAGAGCCAAATAATGGCATCTGCTGATGCCAAGCAGGGAGTGTTCTGCCATTTGAGTGCAGCTAAATGGTATTAATTGTGTTATACCAGTTACGACCCATAGAGGTCACTAGATACCTATGTATTATGTTTCCCCATACTTAAGAAGAATGTCTCCTTTAACAAAATGAGTCATATAGAAGGGAACACCCCTATTCCTCTGTTATGAAGGAGACGGCAGCCATTTTCCTGAGCTCCAGGCATCCTGAGAAGACATGAATCTTTAGCTCCTTCCCTTCTATGTACAAATCTCTTCACCTGTCGTGAAATGATCTCGACAAGAGAAAATGCCAATACATGTTTTTGTGTAGAACCTGTGTAAGCAAGTTAGAATCCAGTCACTGTTAAAGAAAGAACTGTGAGATAGGGGAAATGCTTTACCATGTAACTCTCCATGTTAGCTTGTTTGCATTGTATCTAGATAAGGGTATTTCTGTATACAATACTTTAAAGTGAAGTGTATTGTGCTGTGAAATACACCACTTCAGTTAATGCCTTTTGCACTGTATTTAGATAGATGCACTCTGTATTAGAACAGATCCTGCTGCAGTGACCTTTAACCCAGTTATTCATGTTGACTGTAACCTGTGTTATAACTATGTCAGTGCTGGTTTCTTTAACACACCCAGTACTGACTTTGTTTATTCTGTACTTCTGTTATAGTTTTTACCAATCAAGTTCACTTCATAACAATAAATTCAGACTACAGAACCTCTACAGTCTTATTTACTGCGAAGTGGACGAGGGTTAGCTGTAAGCGGAAATCCACAGCCTGATACGTGGATGGAAGCGGAACACAGAATAATACAGATACTGAGAATTACACACAATATACAGGACAGGAGAAGTGGTACTGTGCAGTGTTTATATATAGAATAATACAGATACAGAGGATTACACTGACTATACAAGACAGGAGAAGTGGTACTGTGCATTGTATATATACAAAATAATACAGATACTGAAGATTACACCCTGTATATGGGACAGGAGAAGTGGTACTGTGCAGTGTATATATACAGAATAATACAGATACTGAGGATTACACCCAATATACAGGACAGGAGAAGTGGTACTGTGCAGTGTTTATATATAGAATAATACAGATACTGAGGATTACACTGACTATACAAGACAGGAGAAGTGGTACTGTGCATTGTATATATACAAAATAATACAGATACTGAAGATTACACCCTGTATATGGGACAGGAGAAGTGGTACTGTGCAGTGTATATATACAGAATAATACAGATACTGAGCATTACACCCAGTATACAGGACAAGAGAAGTGGTGCTGTGCAGTGTATATATACAGAATAATACAGATACTGAGGATTACACCCAATATACAGGACAGGAGAAGTGGTACTGTGCAGTGTTTATATATAGAATAATACAGATACTGAGGATTACACTGACTATACAAGACAGGAGAAGTGGTACTGTGCATTGTATATATACAAAATAATACAGATACTGAAGATTACACCCTGTATATGGGACAGGAGAAGTGGTACTGTTCAATATGTATATAGAATAGCATACAGTGTAGACTCAACAGTATAAACTATATATATAGTCACAGCTCCATACTAAATGCTATGTACACAGCTCCACAGTACATACTAAAACATGGCTACCTGACAGTAGCATATATTGTGGAGCTGTGTTTACTGGGTGTGTGTAATTGTCCATGTATGTACTTATTGATGTATGGGGTTGAAGTATATATATTAGAAAGGGTATACTAGGGCTGAGGTATATACTATATACCTCAGCCCCAGCATGTCCTATCCAATGTATATACCTTGGCACCATATATTCTATCTAATGTACATTCCTAGGCTCATGTATGTCCTGTGTAATGTATACCCTGGGACTGAGGTTTATACAGTACATTAGATAGGATGTTTTGAGGCTGAGGCTATAAATATGTAATGTGTAAATCTCATCCCCAGTGTGTACATTACACAGGACATTCGGAGGCTGGGAAATATAGATTAGATAAGATATACAGGGTTGATGTATAAACATTAGACAGGATATACTGGGCTGAGGTATACACATTATATAAGATATACTGGGGGTGAGGTATGCACATTAGACAGGATATACAGGGATGAGATATATACCATATACCTCAGCCCTAGTATATCCTGTTTTATGTATGTATACAATGGGGCTAAGGTTTATACAGTACATCAGATTGAATATACTGAGGCTGGAGCAGTATATACTGTATATCTAATATACATTCATTAGCCCCAATATATCCTATCTAAAATATATTCCTGGGCCTCAGTGTGTATATACATTAAACAGGACATACTGGGGCTGAGGATATACATTAAATAAGTATAGCCCCAGTCTCAGTACATCCTATCTAATGTACTGTGTAAAGCTGAGGAGTACATGTGAGAAATATGCATAATACAGTGCAGGGGCCTCAACTTTGTCACTCACCAAGCCTGTGCGATGTAGGCAAGCAATGGCTGCAGCCCACCGGATGCCGACATACAGAGGACGACGTCGACGTCAGCCTCATAAGGTATGCGTGCGGCCCAAATTACCACAAACGCGTGTTCGCGATCACGGCTGTGCATCATTGCAAAATGTTAAAGGGCCAGCAGCATTAATGAATCCAGGGCAAGGGGCCCATTATGCAGCATGCAGCTCAATGCTGCGGCCCACTGACTCCCCACTGTGCACAGTGGTGGCGGCTGCAAAACGATTTAAAGTCGGTCTGCGGCCACAGGAGCCCCTGCCCACACCACCATCCCCGGCCAATCGGGAGAACTCCCGGTAGTCCCAGCTGTCAGTCCGGGCCTGAGGAGAAGAGAGTCAAAAGCCAGAGGATTTCTAGATGAAACAATGCAACTGAACACAGTCTTCCAACTAGAGGTCAGGAAAGACAAAAACACCTTTCTGAATGAGCGGTGCATGAAGCTCGAAGATGCATTCAAGAAAAGTCATACCAGGGATTTATTTGCTTCTGTGAAACAGGGCAGAAAGCCATTCACAGCCTGACAAGGCCTTGACAAACGGTGGCCAAAGAAAGATCGTGTTAGGACTTTGGATCTTCTATTGACATTCTGCACTTTTTTGCCCCTTTTCAAGATGATGTCCATTGCGTCGTTCCTGTTTTTGTGATCCTCCTCCTTTGTCTTTAAAAACTTCAGTCTACTTTCTAGCCATGCTTAAGTATTCAGTGAGAATTCCTGTCTCCCTGCTGCTTTACCCTGTGCTGATCCATTTTGGCTTTTCCCGCAACTACGATTGGATTCCAGCAGCCTCACCTGCCTCCTCATTTCTGCTCCTAGCTGCCTGTGCTGAGTTCCCTAACGCTGCTTCTATTCATCAGTCCTGTTATACATAAGCCCATGTACCCTGCTAGCACTTACAGTTGTTTACTGTGCAGTTGCATCGCTCGGGACATTTAGGACATTTTTAACCTTCCTAGCGTTATTCCCGAGCCTGACTCGGGGTTAACATTCACTACCAGAAGCGTTAACCCCGAGTCAGGCTCGGGCTTACCCGCGTTCGCGGCAGATGCGGTGAGAAAACGCATCTGCCGCATCTACCGCATCTGCCGCACTTGTGCCGCACTTGTGCCGCACTTGTGCCGCACAAGCGGCGCGGTTGCGGTAATCTGCATAGGAACCAACCACCTCTGATGCCCTCATACATTGTTAATATGTGCCCTGCAGCCTAGTAAACCATTAGCAGCCCTGTTGTTGTGGGCAAAGTGGCTGCAGTAGAAGTGCTATAATGATGGTAATACTTACATGCCTGCGTTCTTGAGGGCGTCTCCCTGTGTGTGCTGGGACTTGTTGTGCTGTGGTCATCATGTCTGCTCGCCCCCTCCCTTATGCACGGCCCCTCTCAGCCTGCTATAGTGATGTGAGGCTGATTGCGTCATAAAGGGGCGGGGCTAAATCGCGGCATCACGGTAGCCCCGCCCCTTTATGACGCAATCAGCCTCACAGCACTATAGCAGGCTGAGAGGGGCCGTGCATAAGGGAGGGGCGAGCAGACATGATGACCACAGCACAACAAGTCCCAGCACACACAGGGAGACGCCCTCAAGAACGCAGGCATGTAAGTATTACCATCATTATCGCACTTCTACTGCAGCCACTTTGCCCACAACAACAGGGCTGCTAATGGTTTACTAGGCTGCAGGGCACATATTAACAATGTATGAGGGGCATCAGAGGTGGTTGGTTCCTATGCAGATTACCGCAACCGCGCCGCAACCGCGCCGCAACCGCGCCGCTAGTGCGGCACAAGTGCGGCACAAGTGCGGCAGATGCGGTAGATGCGTTTTTTAACCGCATCTACCGCGAACGCGGGTAGCCCGCTTTTAGCAACAAATTCCAGAAATAAACAGACCGCCAGGGAGGCTACACTGCACTTCACTATTGAGTTCTGGACTTGTTTTTCTGTGGACTTCCATTCCCAGCCTTCTGGGTGTATATTACTACTGAACTGTTTTCTCTATCAATTTCTCCCTGTGAGGATTATTTCTAGAGACTTCCTTTTTCATGTTTTTGTGCTAGAACTATTTCTAAAGACTTTCAGTTATTATCTGTTTGATGAACTTGTTCATATACTGTACTTCACGGTATATTTGCCACGTTTGTTAATTACAAGACTTGTTCACCTTAAACTTGGTTTCAGTGTGTCCGTGCTCCCATTGCTAAAAGATTCCTGAGTAAATCCTATAGTACATTACAGATTGATTCCTTCAAACTGGGGTCCTGAAAGAGACTCATACAAGTCCCATGGACAGCCAAGATTACAAATAAGGCTGTTCTGGAACGTGTCAACCACAGACATCTCTGGTAGGAAAAGTCATAAAACAGAAACTGTCTTACTTCAGCCATGTGATGAGAGCAAATTCCCTCGAAAAAGACATGATGTTTGGTATGGTCGGTGGCAGTAGAGGTTGAGGAAGACCTAAGACTTGTGGGCTGGACACAATCATGGCGGACATTGGAATTAACATCAGAGAACTGCGGAATATGTTGGTGCTATACAAATAAAGTTTTATTATTATTATTATTATTATAACTGAATGATGCCATGACAAACAGAGAAGCTTGGAGGAAAATATTTCACATGGTAACCAATGGTCGGACTCTACTAAATGGATGAAATTAGAAATAGAAATTTGTAGCCAAAATCAGAAGAAGATGAAAAATACAGAAGTGGAGCCAGTGTTAATTATTTGTAAATAATATTTAATATTATTAATATTAGTTTCTATTGCCTGTTTTACAGTAAACTTGCCAGACTACAGGCATTCAGTATTATTCACTGTTTTAGGTAAGGCTACTTTCACATTGCCTTCTAGCACACATTCAGTGGACCTGTTGGGGCTTATGCATGAACAGCCGAATACACCTGGATTTGCTCATCCGCAGCAGCAACATATCAATCTTTAATGAAATGTGGTTTAATGTTTGCTAGTTAGGCCTCCCACAGGTGTAGTTGCTGTTGTAAAGAAAAAAATGGTGACTTTAAATTTCAGTGTAAGGCCGGCTTCAGACTGCGTTTTAGATCCGATCCGTAGTTGTCTGCTTGAAGCAGACAGCCGCGGACCGGATCAGCACACAGGACCGGGGGGCTATTATGTCCTCCGATCCTGTGTGCAGCCGCACGCAGCTGCAGGCACTGACAGTCAGCAGCAGGAACTGCGTGCGCTGCACACAGGATCGGAGGACATAATAGCCCCCGGTCCTGTGTGCTGATCGGGCGCGGCTGTCTGCTTCAAGCGGACAGCTACGGATCGGATCTAAAACGCAGTCTGAAGCCGGCCTTAGAGGAATGTAGTTAATTGGAGGGATAACAGGTAGTATACTGCTTGTAAGCTGCTGTTGAATTGGCAAGTGTTGGCCTGGTTTTACTTTCTGCAGTTGTACTGAATCGCAACCAACATGTACCAGTCGCAGTAAACAAAGTACTTTGGTCCTGAAACATGAATCCCAACAAGGCAACAATATCATCTTATCAGTAAGGTGAAGAGTCTGTGTGGTCAATGAAAGAGTTTCAAGAAGAATGCTGAATAGTGTGTATATGTGAGAGTGTATTTATGTGTGGTGTATGTGAGAATGTGTGTATGTGAGAGTGTGTTTGTGTGTGTGTGTATGTTAGAGTGTGTATGTGAGTGTGTATGTAAGAATGTATGCGAGAATGTGTGTGTGAGAATGTGTGTATGTGAGAGTGTTTGTGTGTGTGTGTATGTGAATGAGTGTTTCTGTGTGTGTGTGTGTGTGTGTGTGAGAATGTGTGTATGTGAGTGTGTGTTTCTGTGTGTGTATGTGAGTGAGTATATGAGTGTGTTTGTGTGTCTGTATGTGAGAATGTGTGTATGTGAGTGTGTTGGTGTGTGTGTATGTGAGAATGTGTATGTGAGAGTGTATGTTAGAATGTCTGTACCTGAGGGTTTGTTTGTGTGTGTATGTGAGAATGTGTGCGTGTATGTGAGAGTGTGTTTGTGTGTGTATGCATGTGAGAATGTGTGTATGTGAGGGTGTTTGTGTGTGTGTATGTGAAATGTGTTTGTGTGTGTGTGTGTGAGAATGTATGTTTGTGTGTGTGTACGTGAGAATGTGTGTATGTGAGAGTGTGTTTTGTGTGCATGTGAGAATGTGTGTGTTGTGTGAGAATGTGTTTGTGTGTGTGAGAATGTGAGTGTGTGTGAGAGAGAATGTGTGTGTGCGTATGAGGCTGCTTTCAAACTATATGCATTTTTTGCGCTTTTTTACACTGCGCTTTTCCGCAAAAGCGCATCTGCGTCTGCCGGCAAAGTGAATGCACTTTCACTTTTGCCGTGCAGACACTGCGTAAATATCCGACGCGCTTTTATGGGAGAAAGCGTGCATGTAAAAAGAATGAACAAGTCAATTGTTGGCACTTTTTTGCACGCTTTCTCCCATAGGCCCCTTTATACCCGCTGGAATTACACATCGCCATTCAGACAATGCGCAATTCCAGCGCGTATAATGGCGGGTGCAGGAGGAGAAGCAGGGTGTGATGTCACATGGGGGGAGGAAGAATCCTGTGTTCTTCCCCCTGTGCGACATGTGTGACATTTTACTTTCGCTTAGCAGCGTATGTGCGGCAGCTTCTGGCTCCTGTACATTCACTGCTAAGCAAAATAAAAAATAAAGAGCAGAATAAAAAAAATCCTCATACTAACCCTCCGTAGACACGTCTGATCAGTTGCAGCTCCTCCCGGTAATCAGCTGATGCTGTCTCCTCACAGCATCAGCAGGATAAAGCCGGCTTTTTACCCCCGGAGTTAACGATCAGCTGATGCTGTGAGGAGACATCATCAGCTGATTACCGGGAGGTGCTGCAGAGCTGTGATTTTTTTTTACTGATGACACATCAGCTGTTTATTTACCTGCAAACAATCAGCTGATCTGTCATCTCATTCATGTCCTTGAACCAGTTATTGATTATCTGATCAGTTTGCCGGCCAGCAAACCAATCAGATGATATTGGATCCGGATTGGACGTCGCAGGACCCTCGACCCTGGAATACATCGGAGGGGGGGTTTCTTTTCTTTAATAGAGTTGCTAATTGTGTTCTGTTTTATTTCTAATAGAAATCTTTTTTCCTGTGTTGTGTTTTTTTTATATGATTACTAGAAATTCATGGTGGTCATGTCTAATATTGGCGTGACCCCATGAATTTTGGGCTTAGGGCCAGCTGATAATACAAAGCTGGCCCAAACCCTATTTTTACTCAGTGAGCCACCACACAAGGGCCCTGGATGAGCCTGATACAGTGCCGGAAGATGGCGCGTCTATGAATGCGCCATTTTCTGGGGCGGTTATAATCAGCTGATGTGTCAACAGTAAAAAAAACAAACATACCTCTGCAGATGCATCCGATCAGCTGCAGCACGTCCTGGTAATCAGCTGATGCTGTTTCCTGATGTGTGTCTGTGTTTGTGTGAGAATGTGAGTGTGAGTGTATGAGAGAATGTGTGTGTGTAGTGTGTGTAGTGTGTGTGTGTGTGTGTGAAAAAGGTGGTAGACCAGGTTGGGGATATCAGTACAAAATGGGACCAGCATGGAGCACAGGGGCGGAACTACACTGGTGCAGCTGGTGCACCAGGGCCCCGACCGGCTGGGGGCCCCTTCAAGCCTGGAGGGGGGCCCCCAGCCAACCCCCGCAAGCCGCCGTCAAAGGAGAGGAGGGTCAGGCAAGGGAAGCAGAGAGCTTCCTGCTTCCCCTGCCTGATCCCGCACCTCCTCTCCTCCGGCGCCTAGCATACATCCGGCGTGGCTCCCAGGTAGGAGAGCATCGCGCCTGCGGCTCCCTGCGGCTCCCAGCAGCACCTGCCCCCCCAGGCCGCACCGACGGCCAGTAGCCCCGCCCCCCCGGTCCTCTCCTGCACAAGGGCCCCCGGGGGTGACGGTCCGCCCCTGATGGAGCACATTACTACACTATGGGGGACAGTATGTGGACATTACTATAAAAGAGGTCCAGGATGGGGACATTACTACAAAAGGGGATCAGGATGGGGGACATCACTACAAAAGGGGTCCAGGATGGGGGACGTCACTACAAAAGGGGACCAGGATGGGGACATCACTGCAAAAGGGGATCAGGATGGGGACATCACTACAAAAGGGGATCAGGATGGGGGACGTTACTACAAAAAGGATCAGTATTGGGACATTACTACAAAAGGGAAATCATGATGGGGACATCACTACAAAAGAGGACCAGGACAACCAGTATAGGTGACATTACTACAATATGATGACCAGGATGGGGGCATTACTACTAGATGGGGATCAGGATGGGGACATTACTACAAGAAGAGGGCCAGGAAAGGTGACATTTCTACAAAAGGGGATCAGGATGGGGCATTACTACAATATGAGGACCAGAATGAGGGCATTATTACAACAAGGGAACCAGGATGTGGACATTACTACATGAGAACCAGGATGGGTACATTACTACAAGATGAAGCCCAGGGAGAGAACATTACTACAAGGAGGGGATCAAGATGGTGACATTACTACATGATGAGGACCAGGATGGGGACATTACTATATGATGAGGACCATGATGGGGACATTACTACATGATGAGGACCAGGATGGGGACATTACTACAAGATGGGGACCAGGATGGGGACATTACTACATGATGAGGACCAGGATGGGGACATTACTACAATATGGGGACCAGTATGGGGACATTACTACAAGATGGGGATCAGGATGGGGACATTACTACAATATTTGGCTAGGATGTTAGATATTACTTTAGCATGGGGACATAACTACAAGAAGGTAACCATGGTGGGGACATTACTAAAAGAAGAAGATCAGGATTTGGAAATGACCACATTGAGCAAAAAATTCTAGTATTACTAAAAATGTCACTTAGTGCGGCCCACCAACCCAGCCGAGTTTGAGACCCCTGGTTTAGTGTATGGGGCTTTTTAGTAAATCTGCACTGCATCTGGTTCTGGACTTGTTTTTTCAGAGACTACCTTTCCCAGGCCTCCTGGGTGTTACTCAGTTATTGACTTTGCTACAGCACCTCGCTGAGTGAACCTTGTCATTGACTTTTCCTTTTACAGCATCTCCTAGTGGTAAATAGCTTAAAAGTGTGCCCTGCTATTTGCTTAATCCTGTGTGGTTTTCAAGAGACATTTTCCTAAAAGGCTTCAGTTAACATTTTCACTTTGTGCTTATGAACTTTGATTTTCTACTGAACTTTGTTTGTTTAATCAATGTGTGTTACAATACAGGCCTTTATCACTGATAAACTTTCTTTCAGTTGTGTCTTGCCTCACATAAAAAGATTCCTGAGCTACCCATTATACTAATTACACAAATGCAGCTCTAAAAGCAAAAGATACCATATGTCATATGACCCTGTCCGTGATCCAGAGGCAACTGTATAGTGAACAGCAGGACTGACCCTCCCCGTATGGAAAGCAGTACAACAAGTATTGTAATAAAGTAGCTTGTGATGTAACAGTGTGGACTGCACAATGCCCACAGCCATGTCAACGTTTTGGGGGCCAGCCCCGAGGTATCTAGCCATGGCACCCATATATTTTCCCATTTTCTGATTATTCACCTCTTCTGATAAACATATTTTTCCATACAGATATTAGTATTAACTGCATTGATGACTTCAGCCACCACTGGACTAGTAGGACCTTTCCAATGAGCAGCAATCCACTTTTGCGCTTGGTAGAGAATGCATGAGATCACTAGTTGATGGTCCTCAGATAGGGGTATATCCACCACATAGCCCAGGAGACCTATTTCAGGGTCTAATTTTATCTGGAAGGGATAGACTTTACTAATCAAATTTGCCACATCCACCCAGAATCTTCTCAAGCTGGGACAGTTCCACATCAGAGTAATTAAATCTGCATTCGGCATTCCACACTTCCAGCAATCAGACTCTCTTGCAAATCCTATTTTCATCAACAGTGCAGACGTTCTGTATACCCTATGTAGCAAAAATAGATGTGACGCCCTACCTGTTTCACTGATCGAGAACCGAGTCACCTCTCTCTGCATATCCCTCCACATTTCTTCCGAAATGTCCCCCATATTCATCTGCCATTTGGCCTTCAAAGAGCTCATATCCTTAGACTGTTCCCCCAGCATCTCATTATAAATGATCGATGTTATCCCTCTCGAACTACCTCCCATCACCACCCTATCAAACATTGGGGTTTTCACTATCCGGGACAACAGGGTATGTTTGAGCTGTGCATTGCAGGCGTGACGTAACTGGGGATATTGATAGAATCTATTATTGGGGATTGCAAATTCTTTTTAGAGCTGATCAAAGGATTTAAACAATCCCACAGTTCGAACCCCACCAATTTGGCTAGCTTTCAAAAGCTCAGATTTCTCCAGATCAAGGCGTACCATGTTACCCCGCGCATCCCAATCAATTCTTTATCTTTGTGCCAAACTCTGTCCATACATTCTAGCATCAGAGGAACAAGAGTCAAGGCTGACCAGAATCTCCCCTAGTCCAACATGTGCACGTGCAATTCATTCCCCATCACATGTGACGGCATACGCATCAAAGATCCATGTAAGGCACCATCTCCCTCCTCCTAACCCCATGAAATTTTGAAGCTGCGAGGATATGTAGTAGAGGAATGGGTCCGGAATTACCAAGCCACCCCAATCTTTTGGCCTGCGTAACTTTTCCAACTGTACCCTTGAGGTACCGTTCTTCCATATGAGCTCTCTAAATACTCTGTTAATCTGATAAAATATATGCATGGGAAGCCAGACAAGCACATTACGAAGAATATATAGGGCCTGTGGCATCAGAATCATTTTTACTAGGTTTGCCCTACCCCCTATAGACAACAGCAGTATGCAGCAAGCTTTGACTTTTTGTTGATATTTGGTGAGCAGCGAGGTAAGATTCAGCTTCTCATAATCCCTTATATTCTCTCCCACAACAATTCCCAAATACTTAAACTCAGTTACTATGTTTAACTGTCCAGCCAATATAGGGGAGTCAACAGATCTATGCCCTGCTGTCATAAGGGCATACTTGTCCCAGTTGATGGACAATCCTGAAAGCATTTTGAAGTCATTAATAATCAACATTGCCTCTGGTGACGAGTTTGGCCAGTCCCCAAGAAACAGGAGCATATAATCTGCAAAAAGAGCTATCTTTTCATGCAGTAATCTGTGTCTGAACCCCATTATATTTGGTGACACCCTAATTGCTGCCGCCAAAGGCTCTATAGCCATGGCAAACAATAGAGTGGACAAGGGGCAGCCTTGCCTAGTTCCCCTATACAGACGGAACCAATCCGAGGTCTCTCCACTTACCCTAAACCTAGCCTTCGATGCCGAATGAAGGAGTTTTATCCAGGTTAGAAATTCCCTCCAAAAACCCATCCTAGACAATGTTGCCCACAGATATGCCCATTCAATGCTATCAAATGATTTAGCTGCGTCTAGGGATGCGATGGCTCGAGGCTTTTCACATTTCGATGGGCTTTGTACATTTAAATAAAGTCGGCGCACATTAATCGCTGTTGACTTATCCGGTATGAAGCCAGTTTGGTCCAGATGAATAACACTGGTGACAATCTATTTCATAAACCATCAAAGGGTAGGTGGAGGTGGATGGTATGCCTTTATTTCAAAATGCCCATTCTCGGGGATTTCTCTAGTGTGGATGGGCATATTGAAATAAAGGCATACCATCCTCCTCCACCTATCCTTGGATAGTGTATGAAATAGATTGTAAAGATCCAAATAAACGACCAAAACAAAGGGAAGAATACCCTTTCTATGAGGAGACTACCAATTGAATGCAACTGTCGTGAAAACAGCCTTTAATAGGCCAAAACGCATTGACATCTTGAGGTTGCTCTGCTAAATTCAAATAAAGAATTGTATTTTGCATTCAATACAAGGAGTGTGCAATTGTATTTTTACATTATGTTGCATGAGGGATTCTCCCAATCGCCTCAATAGGCACCTTGAAAGATCTGTGTGCCCACCATTTGATGCTAATCTTGATGTTTCCCTGTCGGGCTGTGAATGGTTTTCTCTCCTATTTCATGAAAGCAAATAAATCACTAGTATGGCCTTTCTTGCATGCAGCTTCAAGCTTCTTGCACCGCTTATACAAAAAGGTGTTCTTGTGTTTCCTGGCCTCTCTTTGGAATTCCACGTTCAGTCATGTTGCGTCATCTAGAAATCCTCTGGCTTTTGCCTCTGTTCTCTTGCAATCTGGAGGGTGGATGCAGTTAGCCAATTCCTTCCCTGTGTTTGCTCCTTGTGTGGCACTTGTTCTTCTACTGTTTTGATAATGATTCCTTCAATTTCGGCCCACAATTCAAGATTTACAACAAATAAATAAATTTACAACACACATTATAGTACATTATACATGCTTTCATAAAGATTTTTCAAATAGTGCTAAATATAATTCATATTCTCCATCATATTAGCGATTCCATTTCCTAGTGTTAATAGTATAAAGTTCTGTATTCACAATAAAGTGCCCTTGTGTTCTGTGCAAACAGAAATCATTGGCTTATCAGCAGTATAAAAGAGACCTGTGAATATTAATCCAAAAAGTTATATATATTTAGAGAAAACACATTAATCTTATTTTACAGACACATCCAGAGTCGTTCTCGGTGTCCTCTGCTCATCAGAGTGCATATTCGTGATGTCAGGTCATGCTAGACAATCGCTGAAGTGCGCTTGAGCATACGCTGTACTATTACAGCGGTCCCGCCATCTCACTTTCTGTTTTGCCTTTATACTACCAATATCATGGTAAAGAAAAGATGAAAATATTTTTATTTTTTTTCGTAAAGCAAGAATAGAGCATGTTATCTCACATATTAGTGATACATCATATCATGTCCAGACAGGACTAGGACTACTATGTAGAAAATCACTAATTGTACAGTTGTGGCCAAAAAGTATTGACACCCTTGCAGTTCTGTCAGATAATACTCCGTTTCTTCCTGAAAATGATTGCAATCACAAATTATTTGGTATTATAGCCTTCATTTAATTTGTCTTCAATGAAAAAACACAAAAAGAATTGTCCTAAAGCCAAATTGGATATAATTCCACCTAAACATAAAAAAGGGGGCGGACAAAAGTATTGGAACTGATAGAAAAATCATGTGATGCTTCTCTAATTTGTGTAATTAACAGCACCTATAACTTACCTGTGGCACCTAACAGGTGTTGGCAATAACTAAATCACACTTGCAGCCAGTTGACATGGATTAAAGTTGACTCAACCTCTGTCCTGTTTCCTTGTGTGTACCACATTGAGCATGGAGAAAAGAAAGAAGACCAAAGAACTGTCTGAGGACTTGAGAAACCAAATTGTGAGGAAGCATGAGCAATCTCAAGGCTACAAGTCCATCTCCAAAGACCTGAATGTTCCTGTGTCTACCGTGCGCAGTGTCATCAAGAAGTTTAAAGCCCATGGCACTGTGGCTAACCTCCCTAGATGTGGTTGGAAAATAAAAATTGACGAGAGATTTCAACGCGAGATTGTGCGGATGGTGGATAAAGAACCTCGACTAACATCCAAACAAGTTCAAGCTGCCCTGCAGTCCGAGGGTACAACAGTGTCAACCCGTACTATCCATCGGCGTCTGAATGAAAAGGGACTGTATGGTAGGAGACCCAGGAAGACCCCACTTCTTACCCCGAGACATAAAAAAGCCAGACTGGAGTTTGCCAAAACTTACCTGAGAAAGCCTAAAACGTTTTGGAAGAATGTTCTCTGGTCAGATGAGACAAAAGTAGAGCTTTTTGGCCAAAGGCATCAACATAGATTTTACAGGAGAAAAAAAAGAGGCATTCAAAAAAAAGAACACGGTCCCTACAGTCAAACATGGCGGTGTTCCCTGATGTTTTGGGGTTGCTTTGCTGCCTCTGGCACTGGACTGCTTGACCGTGTGCATGGCATTATGAAGTCTGAAGACTACCAACAAATTTTGCAACATAATGTAGGGCCCAGTGTGAGAAAGCTGGGTCTCCCTCAGAGGTCATGGGTCTTCCAGCAGGACAATGACCCAAAACACACTTCAAAAAGCACTAGAAAATGGTTTGAGAGAAAGCACTGGAGACTTCTAAGGTGGCCAGCAATGAGTTCAGACCTGAATCCCATAGAACACCTGTGGAGAGATCTAAAAATGGCAGTTTGGAGAAGGCACCCTTCAAATATCAGGGACCTGGAGCAGTTTGCCAAAGAAGAATGGTCTAAAATTCCAGCAGAGCATTGTAAGAAACTCATTGATGGTTACCGGAAGCGGTTGATTGCAGTTATTTTAGCTAAAGGTTGTGCAACCAAGTATTAGGCTGAGGGTGCCAATACTTTTTTCTGGCCCATTTTTGGAGTTTTGTGTGAAGTGATCAATGTTTTGCTTTTTGCTTCATTCTCTTTTGTGTTTTTTCATTGAAGACAAATTAAATGAAGATAATATTACCAAAGAATTTGTGATTGCAATCATTTTCAGGAAGAAACTGAGTATTATCTGACAGAATTGCAGGGGTGTCAATACTTTTGGCCACAACTGTACATGAAAACAGCATAAGGAGAAAAACGATCTTACGCCCAATTATATAGAAATATCACAATTGTTTTATATAATATTAACAACACAGAAGAAATAACCGCACTCACCAACCATAGATCTTTTGCGTCTTTTATTCATAGTCCATCTTCGTAAAAGAGCCGACCATGTTAAGCAGGGAGGGGAGTGCAAGGGAGGCGGAC
This sequence comes from Allobates femoralis, assembly GCA_033576535.1. Classification (NCBI taxonomy): domain Eukaryota; kingdom Metazoa; phylum Chordata; class Amphibia; order Anura; family Aromobatidae; genus Allobates; species Allobates femoralis. Next base: position 65,963,229 of record JARQOC010000008.1, read on the forward strand.
GACGGTTCACCGTTTCGCGGCCGTATGCCGCTTCTACGGGTCCCGTAGAGGACCCGTAGAAGCGGCATACGGCCGCGAAACGGTGAACCGTCGTCCGCCTCCCTTGCACTCCCCTCCCTGCTTAACATGGTCGGCTCTTTTACGAAGATGGACTATGAATAAAAGACGCAAAAGATCTATGGTCGGTGAGTGCGGTTATTTCTTCTGTGTTGTTAATATTGGATAACTGCTATTCCGCCAGCACCACACGGCCAAACCTGCAGGACAGAGTCACATTGGTGACAGTGACCTGTTGCAAGTTAGTGCCCAGCATTCCTTATAATTGGACATCACAATTGTTTTATTTTATTAATTACAACAAAAAGACACAGGGAAGTGATAAAAACACATAATAGTGTAAGATGAAGCGGCACTATCAAGAGACTCATAAATACAGTATTTAAAACGTAATCGTCATTTCAATTTTTATTTAATAGTCATGTAGAGTGAATATAATCAACTTTCAAAAATACTTTATTAATAAAATCAGGAAGGAAACACCTTTAAAAAACACAACAAGATGTCCTCAGTAGGCGGATTCTGAACCACACATATTCTTGTTGTTAGGCAGCTCCATCTTCAGTGGGCGGGGCCTACAGTGCAGTCACAATACAGCTGATAAGATTCTCAAGTTACCTCATACAGGCACCTCCATTCAAATAGCTCTGTTCGGTGTTATTACAGAGCAGAGGCCATATGAAGGGAGGATTCAGATAAGATCTCACAGGAGCTGTTTGAGCTCAGCAGGATACCGGCATGAGGTAACTAGAGAGTCTTATCAGCTGTATTGTGAATACACTGTAGGCCACGCCTCTTGAATATGGAGCTGCCTAACATTGAGCATATATGTGGTTCAGAATCAGCCTACTGAGGACATCTTGTTGAAGTTTTTTTAAAGGTGTTTCCTTTTTAAAAAGCATGATGATACAAACAAAGTGATATACGAGAAGGCATGCCAGACAAAATTTTTACATATAAACTATGATACTAGTGTGTCAAAAAATAATATTAGTAATTACACCACTAATAAACATAAACACATTCGCATATGTGTTCATGCATATATGTGTACATACCATATATTATCCACTCTATTTGCGAAATTCAATATATAATAATTCAAAAAATATATAGAGAGAGGGTGTCTAATACACCAGTATAAATCACAGTGTGTCACCCCCCACATGGAATACATATATGTGCAAAAAGAAAATCTACGTGACCAAGATTACAATATACAGGCTAACAGACCAATCACATCCACATGTGACCATAAACTACCGGCCACAAAATCATATACTCAGTGCAATAAGGTGACCCAGAACATGTCAATTATCCAGTGCAGGGCAAAACATCACATAATAACAGTAGAAAATCAAGATGCAGGTTAATGCCCCGAAAGCTATCAATCATATGTGGCTATATCAATGGCAATACATAATATTTAATGGCAATACCACTAAGTGCACAAAAAACAGCATGTAACCACATAGTGAACTAAACCCTCTATTGAACTAAATGGTGGAATAAAGATCCTGTGTGGAAATACCATCTGTGTGAAGTGCAGTCCTTTAGCTACACATATTTTCCTGGCATGTGCATTGAGAGTGTGGCAGGCTCTAAGTTGGCGCTGCAGCGGCGATGGAGGAGGCGGTGATGGATAAGTGGAGGCGGCGGCAATGGACTGAGGAGAGGACCAGGACCTAGGGGAGAGCAACAGCATGCAGCCGGTATATTGGCACATCACTTGGGTATGCCAATATGGCAGCCACTTTTTTTTCTGTTTCAGAAGGTCTAATCAGGTCACGTGGACCAATCAGCTGACAAATCAAACATGATATTTGGACACTTCCAGTCCAAAGGCAATTATAGAAGTAGATTAATTTCCACAGATTTATCAAACATTTCTGGGAGGAAAAAAAGGAATATCCAGAACTTTAATTAAAAAGAGCTCTACAAAGAGCTATGAAGCAGAATCAGAAAATGTTGTTAATAGTAATAAAAAAAATTTAAAAAAGGAAAAATTAACAAATGATGATGTTTGTAGCTACTAGTAATAAAGAAAACACATACTAAAAACAAATGAAAAAGAAGCATCAGCCTTCCAGAACAAATTGAGTATTTTAACTAGTTTAATGGCATTGGGGTGGGATTTATTCCCAAAAAATACTTAAAAAATAGGAACAGTTTTGTCACCAAGTTCTTTTTTTTTTTAAACTATAAATAAAACAGAAAATATTCACAACATAACTGTGTATTACACTGAAAGATCGTTGATGTCCAATTACATCTGAATTGTTGTTGGAGCATTTTTGACATGCGCTATGTAAAAATAGACTTCTATCTATGTCTCCTTTGATGTTTATTAAGATGTGATTTGTGAGAAAAAGGTTGTCCACATTCAGAACATGAATATGGCTTCTCCCCTGTGTGAATTCTCTGATGTGTAGCAACATCTGATTTCTGGGTAAAACATTTCCCACATTCTGAACATGAATATGGCTTCTTCCCTGAGTGAATCTTCTGATGTGCAACCAAACTTGATTTCCGGTTAAACAATTTACCACATTCAGAGCATGAAAATGGTTTCTCTCCCGTGTGACCCCTCTGATGTGCTTCCAAATCTGATTTCTTGGCAAAACATTTCCTACATTCTGAACATGAAAATGGCTTCTCCCCTGTGTGAAGTCTCTGATGCGTAACCAAAGTTGATTTCTGGTTAAAACATTTCCCACATTCAGAACATGAAAATGGCTTCTCCCCTCTGTGACTTCTTTGATGTACAGCTAAATTTCCCTTCCGTTTAAAATATTTACCACACTGTGAACATGAAAATGGTTTCTCTCCCGTGTGAAGTCTGTTATGTCTACAAAGATCTACTTTCTGTATAAAACATTTTCCACATACTAAACACGAAAAAGGCTTCTCCCCTGTGTGAATTCTTTTGTGCTGAATAAGGTTTGATTTCTGATTAAAACACTTTCCACACTCTGAACATGAATTTGACATCTTTTCTTTAAGAATTTGCTGATGTGCAATGAGATCAGATTCACTATTCAAGCATTTCCCAAATTCTGAACTTGAATATGGCTCACTTCCTGAATGAACTTTTTCATTTTGCTTCACAATGTATGATGAATCAGAAAATAGGACTAGTTGAAAAGCATCAGATGATAAATATTTGCTGTGAAGGGCTGAGGGTATACATGGGAGAACAGCGTGCTCTTCATAGGCATCCTGTGTGATGTCATGATCACCTGTCTGAAAATCTGAAGGTATTTGATGTTCTTCTGGGCTCGAAGGATAGTTATCTGCTAAGAATAAATCCAATTTTATTTTTTTAATCATATTACTTTAAAATCATATTAATTTTGTTTAAAAAATTTAGAAAAATAGAAATGTTATGCACATGTGTTAAATCATAAGGAAAAATAGGGCCAATCTAAAAACTACTGCACCTGACCCAACCAGTTCCTGTACAGAATAAAGTTCCTTGCTGCACAGTCCCTGGTAGCAGCTGCTTGACTGGAATAACCCTTAAAATAAAACTAGAAGAAGTTAACTCAGACTTGGCTGCTTAATAGGCTATCGAGCCTTAAAGTGAGGTGCACACCACTATAGCCATGAATAAGGATGGGCGTGCAGAGGTGGAAGAGATCCTAAGTGAGAAAACATCGAAATGACGTCAGATCCGGACTGAAGGGTGTACCAAGATGGCCGACCGTTAGCGAGAGCGGGGCTAATACTGCCCCACTCTCGCCATCGGCGGCCTCTCCTGTGCCGCACACCCTCCTGCCCCTCCTGTGCCCCCCTTCGCTCTCCGCGGCCCCCCCTCGCTCCCCGCTAACTGCGGTCATGTGACCGATCAGCTGATCGGTTCCCCAGGCAACGACAGGTCCTGTCCTGGGAGATAGAAGACTTCTGGAGTGCGCCTGCGGAGGGTTAGTATCCTTATGGGACCACTCTGCCCACCGCGCTGCTGCGCTGACCACTCTGCCCACCGCACTGCTGCGCTGACCACTCTGCCCACCGCGCTGCTGCGCTGACCACTCTGCCCACTGCGCTGCTGCGCTGACCACTCTGCCCGCCGTGCTGCTGCGCTGACCACTGCCCACAGCGCTGCTGCGCTGACCACTCTGCCCACTGCGCTGCTGCGCTGACCACTCTGCCCACCGCATTCACTGCTAACCACTGAGCCACCGTACAGTGCTAAACACTGAGCCACAGTACAGTGCTAAACACTGAGCGACCATACTTTGCTAACCACTCAGCCACCACACAGTGCTAACCACTGAGCCACCGCGCAGTGCTAACCACTGAGCCACCGCGCAGTGCTAACCACTGAGCCACCGCGTAGTGCTAACCACTGCACAGTGCTAACCACTGAGCCACCGCGCAGTGCTAACCACTGAGCCACCGCGCAGTACTAACCACTGAGCCACCGCGCAGTGCTAACCACAGTGCTCAGCCACCGTATACTCTGCTAACCACTGAGCCCCTGCATACTCTGCTAACCACTGAGCTGCCATACAGTGCTCCATCCTCCTCCTCTCACCGCTCTGTGCTCCGTCCTCCCCCTGCCTGTGCCGTTCCTTCCTCCTCCACCGCTTCCTCCTCCTTCCTTTGTCCTCCTCCTCTCCGCCACTCCATCTTCCCCCTGCCTGTGCTGCTCCATCCTCCCCCACCCCACTGCTTTGTCCTCTGTCCTTCTCCCCCCGCCGCTCTGTGCTCCGTCCTCCCCCTGCTGCTCTGTCCTCCTCCTTCCTGTGCCAGTCCATCCTCCCCCACCGCTTCCTCCTCCTTCATTTATCTTCCTCCCCCCACCACTCCATCCTCCGTCCTCCCCCTGCCTGTGCCGCTCTGTCCTCCCCCTGACGCTCTGTCCTCCCCCTGCCTGTGCTGCTCCATCCTCCCCCACCCACCGCTTTGTCCTCTATCCTCCTCCCCCCTGCCACTCTGTGCTCCATCCTCCCCCTGCCTGTGCCGCTCCATCCTCCCCCACCCCACCGCTTCCTCCTCCTTCCTTTGTCCTCCTCACCTCCGCCACTCCATCCTCCATCCTCCCCCTGCCTGTGCTGCTCCTTCCTCCCCCACCCCGCCGCTTCATCCTACATCCTCCTCCCCCCCGCGGCTCTGTGCTTAGTCCTCCCCCTGCCTGTGCCACTTCATCCTCCCCCACCCCACCGCTTCCTCTTCCTTCCTTTGTCCTCTTCACCTCCGCCACTCTATCCTCCATCCTCCCCCTGCCTGTGCTGCTCCGTCTTCCCCCACCCCGCCGCTTCATCCTGTCCTCCACCCCCCCGCCGCTCTGTGCTTCATCCTCCCCCTGCCGCTCAGTCCTCCCCCTGCCTGTGCCGCTCCATCCTGCCCCACCCCACCATTTCCTCCTTCTTCCTTTGTCCTCCTCCCCTCTGCCACTCCATCCTCCGTCCTCCCCTTGCCTGTGCTGCTCCGTCCTCCCCCACCCCGCCACTTCGTCCTCCTTCCCCCTGCTGCTCTGTCGTCCCTCCTCCCCCCTGCCACGCCGTCCTTTCCCCAACGCTCCTTCTTCAAAGTTCCTCCCAATTCAGCCCTCACCGCCTTCCCCATGCAATCTCTATTTCTATATTCTAGTAAAGAATAGGGGGGGAACAAGAGGCGCAATAGTGCCCTATCACTAGTGACACTAATGTATGTGGTGGGTATGAATTCACTCACCTAGCACAGTTGTGAGACCCACAACTGGTGTAAAAGCATTTAGCACTAAATGCAGCTGCTGCAGGACTTTCACCTTCCACATGCACGTGGGAACCATCCAGAAGTTACTTCAGGGGAAATGGTGTATCAGTGTCCGCGCTGCTGAAATCCCAAGAAAACGATCCGGAAACCATATGTAGGTTGCATCAATCATCCATTTATTCCTTTTCCTACGCGTTTCGGCACCGTCCTAGTGCCTTCCCCTGCTGCTCTGTCGTCCCTCTTCCCCCCTGCCACGCCGTCCTTTCCCCAACGCTCCTTCTTCAAAGTTCCTCCCAATTCAGCCCTCACCGCCTTCCCCATGCAATCTCTATTTCTATATTCTAGAATACCCGATGTGTTAGAATCGGGCTACCATCTATAGGTTATAATAGTAATTTAATTATTTTATATAGTACTATTAATTCAATAGCACTTTACATACATCAGTAATGCTGTCCCTCTTGAGGGTCACTATCTAAATATCCTATCTACATAAATACATAGGTGTGATACATTTACACATATTTCTAAATCTAAGATTAACACAAATTTAGTATAAGAGGGGAGATGTGTATCATCCAAATACTTTTATTTGGTTATATGAACCCGGATGTTAAGGTCCAGCAGCATTGCTGCTGAGAAATATTATTTTCTTTTACAACAGGGTCGGGTTTTTGTGAACAGCTAAAGAGATGGGCGGGATGGCTGTTCACCACATCTCCATCTCAAGGTGTGCTGCTCTTACTGTCACACAAAACATCCTCAACATCACATCACCATCCTCCCGATGCGATAGCATCGGGCATTAATCTAGTTAAACATAAATACAAAGTGGAAAGAGTAAAGTTAGATGAAAGGCAAGCCTCCTATTACCTAACTCTTGGCAGGAAAACAAAAATGGAGGATACAGACTAAACAGCAAAGATAAAAATTCTAGCTGGTTTTCATCTGCTTACAATAAATCCTTGGCAGTAAGGCCGAAATGTCAAACAGGATCCACATTCAAATTTAGCCAGCAATGTGATAGGACAGACTTAAGCCCCCATCTCACATAGCGAGATCGCTGTTGCGTCACAGGTTTCACCAGCGATCTTGCTATGTTTCACACGTAGCAGTGACCGGGCCCTCGCTGTGACATTGCCGATTGTGTCGGAATGGCCTGAATCATTTTTATATAGTCAGGTTCCTGCTGGGCAGCATGTGTTTGATGCCTTAACGTCCTCGTTGGCGTCTAAGAACTCAGCCACGTAGGTCTGAGTCATCAGACTAACTGCTGTGTGACAGGGTCCCAACGACCGTTGAGGTCGTTATATGGGTCGTCGTATCGTTGCTGCGTCATTCAGTAGATCTGACTGTTTGATATCTCACCAGCAACCACATAGCGACGTTCCAGCGATCCTTACCAGGTTGTATCGTTGTCGGGATCGCTGGGACATTGCAAGTGTGACGGGAACTTAAGTGATAAATGGAAACACCTTCTGACCAAAAATAATAAATCAAAGGTCAAAGATAATTAGCACTTGGACAGAGACTGAACCTGCTGTGGCTCCAGAGGCGGAGAAAGATAATCACACAGCGCAGGGTTGCTGGATCGAATCCTGAGGCATAAACAGACGTTTTTTGCTTTTCTGTTTAGTGTAGCATCCTAAAATGTTTACATCTCTCTGTCATCACACCCTTTTTAGAAAATTTCTTTGTAGAGAATCATGAAGTCATCTAAACATCATTCTAATTATAACGTGCTGTGTGTGTGTTTCACACACTCCCAGTCAGCTGTGCTATAGCAAAAGTCTGAGAAGGGAAAATATAGAGGGTACGGAAATACAGACCCCTTTAAAATGTTTCACTCTTTGGTTCATTGCAGCCATTTGGTAAATTCAAAAAAGTTCATTTTTTTCTCTTAATTTTTTTCTTTCAAAGAGGATCAAAAGGAAATGGACAGCATGTGACTTAACGGAAATCGGTCACCCCATTTGAGCATTTTAAACTATGCCCAGCAGCTTACACATAATGTAAATAGGGTTCTTATAACCCATCTATGTGACCAGACTGGCCCCTCATACCTGAGATATGAAGTTATATTCTATCCAGCTTTGCCTCCTATTGAGTCCAGGAGACTATTTAGTTCTGATGTATAACGTCCTTGCCGCCCCTCCAGTCTGCAAATCCTGCCCTGCAATTTGAAATTTCCCGTCCCTCCTCTGGCCGGCGCGTTGAGTGACAAGAGCATTCACGCTTGTTCAGTGGAGCCGCTGGAGCAGGTGACCGCGCTCATCCATTGAAGTGCGAATGTCTTGTGAGATTTGTGGATTCTCGAAAGACATCTGCACTTCAATGGATGAGTGCGGTCACCTGCTCCAGCGGCTCCACTGAACAGGCGTGAATGCTCTTGTCACTCAACGCGCCGGCCAGAGGAGGGACGGGAAATTTTAAATTGCAGGGCGGGTTTTGCAGCCCGGGGGATGGCGGCGAGGACGTTATACATCAGGACTAAGTAGCAGCCTCCCATACTCAATAGGAGGCAGAGCTGGACAGAATATAACTTCATATCTTAGGTATGAGGGGCCAGTCTGGGCACATAGAAGGGTTATAAGAACCCCATTAACATTATGTGTAAGCTACTGCTGGGCATAGTTTAAAATATGATATAATGGAATTTTCGTCCATTATATCTCTATGGGAAGTGAGGCGCTATTCTGATTGGTCGCCGGCAGCACACAGCGACCAATCAGAATAGTGCCTCACTTCCCATAGAGATACATAGCGGTGTTTCGAACAATGCATGGCCGGCCCCTTGGTTCGATTTTCGGCCACGGCGCTCGGCTGTCGCCGGCCCAAGAAAATCGCAATGGACCTACCGCGGCTGCACCGACTCACCTATCTATCTATCTATCTATCTATCTATTTCTATCTATCTTTCTATCTATGTATCTATTTCTATCTATCTATGTATCTATTTCTATCTATCTATGTATCTATTTCTATCTATCTATCTATTTCTATCTATCTATATATCTATTTCTTTCTATCTATCTATCTATTTCTATCTATCTATCTATCTAGCTATCTATCTATGTATCTATTTCTATGTATCTATTTCTATCTATCTATGTATCTATTTCTATCTATCTATGTATCTATTTCTATCTATCTATCTATTTCTATCTATCTATCTATTTCTATCTATCTATCTATTTCTATCTATCTATCTAGCTATCTATCTATGTATATATAGGAAAAAAATTGAGCAGCGTCTCTTAGTTGGCGTACGCCCAGTGCTTAGCAGTCCTTCAGAGTGGTCTCCATCCTCTGTCTCCAGACAATATAAATAAAGAAATGAGGCTGCAGCACACACCTTTAGAAAAGTTTAGCCTTTAATGGCTTCTTATGGCATTAGATTAGCGACGTTTCGGTCCTCAGACCTTCCTCTGGCAGTCACTACAAGCAAATGCTGAGGGTTTTATACATCCTCCTATGTCATCTAGCATTATCCAATTAACAGCTTAATCATCATTTTACATCATTTTACAGTGCATCTACAACTAACAGTCATGCTAAATACTACATAATGGTTAATGCTTATGCTCTTACAGTTGGCATTTACATTTATAGAGTACTAGATCTCCTACTTACAGTTAATTCATGAGTGTGGTCACTTATACCTCAGGTGCCCGCCTAATTACCTGTGATTACTGTATCTTACTGGCCCAGCATGTCACTCGCCATGTGCGGCCGCTGTCTCGCACCGCGTCGCCATTACGGCGTTGTTTACATGCTACTGCGCATGCGCACTAGTTATACGCGTCCCTAGTTACAATACGCGACCGGAATCACTTCCATCGCCATTTTCTTTGGCTCGCGCATGCTCTGTGTAACCATAGCGGTTTACATTGCGCGATTATACAGCTTCCTCTTTACTCCATATCTTTATCTAATACTTACTAAAATACTTTAAAAAGGGAATTATACAAGCTACCTTATTTATATTTTATTTTTAAAACATTATCTATATATTACTTTTAGTGAATAACTTTTCAGTCTGTGTTTAAAGTGACAGTGCCCTGTGTGTATACATCTCTCCAATAAGTTCTTTGGAAACATTTTCTCTCACAAACCTTTGCCTCTGATTACCTATACAAAAGGAACCTTATTGTCAACCAATCTCTATGTACTTCGCACATGCGTTTATATACACCAGAAAGGATTTTTTCTTTTCTTTTTCCTTATGACATATTTGATGTATTAGGTTCCAAGTTTAGAGTGCATCCCAATACTGGGTTGTAGCACTCCCCTGTCAGTACGGTGTCTTAAGGAGGTCTCTCCCTTTGCACCCCCTGTCCAGGGAAACCACGGACTCCCCACATTCAACTATATTTTTGTCATTGGTGTTATTCTATAAATAAATTCCTTTGACAATGAGGCAAAAGTAGAGAAAAATGTTTGAAATATATTTATTGATTAATTACTCATAATATTACTTATTATATTATAAAGTGCGTTTACAGTGCATTCAATTTTATTTGTGCAAATTTATTTGATAACGTGAAAAATATATATTTTTTTTTTTATTTTTTTTTTTTTAAATAAATTTTAAAAAAAATTCTTTATAACAATTAAACTTTATGTAAAACGGGTGAATCTATTTTAGAGCAAAAGTGCTTTGTGGCCCTTAATTAGTGAATTCTTCTATAGGTAATTTTTGGCAGGCGCCCAGAGTACAAGTGTCACATTCCTCATGGTTTCTTCCTATAAACAAAGGGTTCATGTTCTTACATGAAAAAAGGAAACAAGTTTTCCCACCCAAAAACAGGTATCGAGTATAAAATCAACCACTTCTTAACGTGTAACTCGGATTTTGTTATTTATCTCCTCGAATGCCCTTGCCAATTATGGTACATAGGGGAAACAACCCTTGATTTTAAAATAAGAATTAGCCACCATCGGTATACCATACGCAAAAAAATCTTGAATTTGCCCGTATCTAAGCACTTTACGGAAGCTGGACATAGAGAGAAGGACCTAAAATTTAGGTTGATTGATACCGTACCAATGCCTAGGAGGGGTGGTGATAGAATTGGATTACTTAAGACAAAGGAACTTGAATGGATACACAAGTTGCGTACTTTGAAACCGGAGGGTCTTAATATAGACTTTAAATTACATACAGTCCTTTAAAGTAGATGTCTCGCTCTGGAAATTTGTGTATTTTAGTCACTTGTTTTTTGTGTGTTTTAACCACTATAATGCACTGTCACATTAATATAAAAACAGTCTAGAAATGGTTTGTACAAACATAACTTATTTGCTGTTGTTTACCCTTTGTTTATAGGAAGAAACCATGAGGAATGTGACACTTGTACTCTGGGCGCCTGCCAAAAATTACCTATAGAAGAATTCACTAATTAAGGGCCACAAAGCACTTTTGCTCTAAAATAGATTCACCCGTTTTACATAAAGTTTAATTGTTATAAAGAATTTTTTTAAAAATTTATTTAAAAAAAAAAAAAAACTTTTTTGCACTTTAAAAAAAAAAAAAAAAAAAAAAAAAAAAATATATATATTTTTCACGTTATCAAATAAATTTGCACAAATAAAATTGAATGCACTGTAAACGCACTTTATAATATAATAAGTAATATTATGAGTAATTAATCAATAAATATATTTCAAACATTTTTCTCTACTTTTGCCTCATTGTCAAAGGAATTTATTTATAGAATAACACCAATGACAAAAATATAGTTGAATGTGGGGAGTCCGTGGTTTCCCTGGACAGGGGGTGCAAAGGGAGAGACCTCCTTAAGACACCGTACTGACAGGGGAGTGCTACAACCCAGTATTGGGATGCACTCTAAACTTGGAACCTAATACATCAAATATGTCATAAGGAAAAAGAAAAGAAAAAATCCTTTCTGGTGTATATAAACGCATGTGCGAAGTACATAGAGATTGGTTGACAATAAGGTTCCTTTTGTATAGGTAATCAGAGGCAAAGGTTTGTGAGAGAAAATGTTTCCAAAGAACTTATTGGAGAGATGTATACACACAGGGCACTGTCACTTTAAACACAGACTGAAAAGTTATTCACTAAAAGTAATATATAGATAATGTTTTAAAAATAAAATATAAATAAGGTAGCTTGTATAATTCCCTTTTTAAAGTATTTTAGTAAGTATTAGATAAAGATATGGAGTAAAGAGGAAGCTGTATAATCGCGCAATGTAAACCGCTATGGTTACACAGAGCATGCGCGAGCCAAAGAAAATGGCGATGGAAGTGATTCCGGTCGCGTATTGTAACTAGGGACGCGTATAACTAGTGCGCATGCGCAGTAGCATGTAAACAACGCCGTAATGGCGACGCGGTGCGAGACAGCGGCCGCACATGGCGAGTGACATGCTGGGCCAGTAAGATACAGTAATCACAGGTAATTAGGCGGGCACCTGAGGTATAAGTGACCACACTCATGAATTAACTGTAAGTAGGAGATCTAGTACTCTATAAATGTAAATGCCAACTGTAAGAGCATAAGCATTAACCATTATGTAGTATTTAGCATGACTGTTAGTTGTAGATGCACTGTAAAATGAAGTAAAATGATGATTAAGCTGTTAATTGGATAATGCTAGATGACATAGGAGGATGTATAAAACCCTCAGCATTTGCTTGTAGTGACTACCAGAGGAAGGTCTGAGGACCGAAACGTCGCTAATCTAATGCCATAAGAAGCCATTAAAGGCTAAACTTTTCTAAAGGTGTGTGCTGCAGCCTCATTTCTTTATTTATATTGTCTGGAGACAGTGGATGGAGACCACTCTGAAGGACTGCTAAGCACTGGGCGTACGCCAACTAAGAGACGCTGCTCAATTTTTTTCCTATATATACATAGATAGATAGCTAGATAGATAGATAGAAATAGATAGATAGATAGAAATAGATAGATAGATAGAAATAGATACATAGATAGATAGATAGAAATAGATACATAGATAGATAGAAATAGATACATAGAAATAGATACATAGATAGATAGCTAGATAGATAGATAGATAGAAATAGATAGATAGATAGAAAGAAATAGATATATAGATAGATAGAAATAGATAGATAGATAGAAATAGATACATAGATAGATAGAAATAGATACATAGATAGATAGAAATAGATACATAGATAGAAAGATAGATAGAAATAGATAGATAGATAGATAGATAGATAGATAGATAGATAGGTGAGTCGGTGCAGCCGCGGTAGGTCCATTGCGATTTTCTTGGGCCGGCGACAGCCGAGCGCCGTGGCCGAAAATCGAACCAAGGGGCCGGCCATGCATTGTTCGAAACACCGCTATGTATCTCTATGGGAAGTGAGGCACTATTCTGATTGGTCGCTGTGTGCTGCCGGCGACCAATCAGAATAGCGCCTCACTTCCCATAGAGATATAATGGACGAAAATTCCATTATATCATATTTTAAACTATGCCCAGCAGTAGCTTACACATAATGTTAATGGGGTTCTTATAACCCTTCTATGTGCCCAGACTGGCCCCTCATACCTAAGATATGAAGTTATATTCTGTCCAGCTCTGCCTCCTATTGAGTATGGGAGGCTGCTACTTAGTCCTGATGTATAACGTCCTCGCCGCCATCCCCCGGGCTGCAAAACCCGCCCTGCAATTTAAAATTTCCCGTCCCTCCTCTGGCCGGCGCGTTGAGTGACAAGAGCATTCACGCCTGTTCAGTGGAGCCGCTGGAGCAGGTGACCGCGCTCATCCATTGAAGTGCAGATGTCTTTCGAGAATCCACAAATCTCACAAGACATTCGCACTTCAATGGATGAGCGCGGTCACCTGCTCCAGCGGCTCCACTGAACAAGCGTGAATGCTCTTGTCACTCAACGCGCCGGCCAGAGGAGGGACGGGAAATTTCAAATTGCAGGGCAGGATTTGCAGACTGGAGGGGCGGCAAGGACGTTATACATCAGAACTAAATAGTCTCCTGGACTCAATAGGAGGCAAAGCTGGATAGAATATAACTTCATATCTCAGGTATGAGGGGCCAGTCTGGTCACATAGATGGGTTATAAGAACCCTATTTACATTATGTGTAAGCTGCTGGGCATAGTTTAAAATGCTCAAATGGGGTGACCGATTTCCGTTAAGTCACATGCTGTCCATTTCCTTTTGATCCTCTTTGAAAGAAAAAAATTAAGAGAAAAAAATGAACTTTTTTGAATTTACCAAATGGCTGCAATGAACCAAAGAGTGAAACATTTTAAAGGGGTCTGTATTTCCGTACCCTCTATATTTTCCCTTCTCAGACTTTTGCTATAGCACAGCTGACTGGGAGTGTGTGAAACACACACACAGCACGTTATAATTAGAATGATGTTTAGATGACTTCATGATTCTCTACAAAGAAATTTTCTAAAAAGGGTGTGATGACAGAGAGATGTAAACATTTTAGGATGCTACACTAAACAGAAAAGCAAAAAACGTCTGTTTATGCCTCAGGATTCGATCCAGCAACCCTGCGCTGTGTGATTATCTTTCTCCGCCTCTGGAGCCACAGCAGGTTCAGTCTCTGTCCAAGTGCTAATTATCTTTGACCTTTGATTTATTATTTTTGGTCAGAAGGTGTTTCCATTTATCACTTAAGTTCCCGTCACACTTGCAATGTCCCAGCGATCCCGACAACGATACAACCTGGTAAGGATCGCTGGAACGTCGCTATGTGGTTGCTGGTGAGATATCAAACAGTCAGATCTACTGAATGACGCAGCAACGATACGACGACCCATATAACGACCTCAACGGTCGTTGGGACCCTGTCACACAGCAGTTAGTCTGATGACTCAGACCTACGTGGCTGAGTTCTTAGACGCCAACGAGGACGTTAAGGCATCAAACACATGCTGCCCAGCAGGAACCTGACTATATAAAAATGATTCAGGCCATTCCGACACAATCGGCAATGTCACAGCGAGGGCCCGGTCACTGCTACGTGTGAAACATAGCAAGATCGCTGGTGAAACCTGTGACGCAACAGCGATCTCGCTATGTGAGATGGGGGCTTAAGTCTGTCCTATCACATTGCTGGCTAAATTTGAATGTGGATCCTGTTTGACATTTCGGCCTTACTGCCAAGGATTTATTGTAAGCAGATGAAAACCAGCTAGAATTTTTATCTTTGCTGTTTAGTCTGTATCCTCCATTTTTGTTTTCCTGCCAAGAGTTAGGTAATAGGAGGCTTGCCTTTCATCTAACTTTACTCTTTCCACTTTGTATTTATGTTTAACTAGATTAATGCCCGATGCTATCGCATCGGGAGGATGGTGATGTGATGTTGAGGATGTTTTGTGTGACAGTAAGAGCAGCACACCTTGAGATGGAGATGTGGTGAACAGCCATCCCGCCCATCTCTTTAGCTGTTCACAAAAACCCGACCCTGTTGTAAAAGAAAATAATATTTCTCAGCAGCAATGCTGCTGGACCTTAACATCCGGGTTCATATAACCAAATAAAAGTATTTGGATGATACACATCTCCCCTCTTATACTAAATTTGTGTTAATCTTAGATTTAGAAATATGTGTAAATGTATCACACCTATGTATTTATGTAGATAGGATATTTAGATAGTGACCCTCAAGAGGGACAGCATTACTGATGTATGTAAAGTGCTATTGAATTAATAGTACTATATAAAATAATTAAATTACTATTATAACCTATAGATGGTAGCCCGATTCTAACACATCGGGTATTCTAGAATATAGAAATAGAGATTGCATGGGGAAGGCGGTGAGGGCTGAATTGGGAGGAACTTTGAAGAAGGAGCGTTGGGGAAAGGACGGCGTGGCAGGGGGGAAGAGGGACGACAGAGCAGCAGGGGAAGGCACTAGGACGGTGCCGAAACGCGTAGGAAAAGGAATAAATGGATGATTGATGCAACCTACATATGGTTTCCGGATCGTTTTCTTGGGATTTCAGCAGCGCGGACACTGATACACCATTTCCCCTGAAGTAACTTCTGGATGGTTCCCACGTGCATGTGGAAGGTGAAAGTCCTGCAGCAGCTGCATTTAGTGCTAAATGCTTTTACACCAGTTGTGGGTCTCACAACTGTGCTAGGTGAGTGAATTCATACCCACCACATACATTAGTGTCACTAGTGATAGGGCACTATTGCGCCTCTTGTTCCCCCCCTATTCTTTACTAGAATATAGAAATAGAGATTGCATGCGAGGCGTGAGGGCTGAATTGGGAGGAACTTTGAAGAAGGAGCGTTGGGGAAAGGACGGCGTGGCAGGGGGGAGGAGGGACAACAGAGCAGCAGGGGGAAGGAGGACGAAGTGGCGGGGTGGGGGAGGACGGAGCAGCACAGGCAAGGGGAGGACGGAGGATGGAGTGGCAGAGGGGAGGAGGACAAAGGAAGAAGGAGGAAATGGTGGGGTGGGGCAGGATGGAGCGGCACAGGCAGGGGGAGGACTGAGCGGCAGGGGGAGGATGAAGCACAGAGCGGCGGGGGGGTGGAGGACAGGATGAAGCGGCTTGTGACCTGTCTGAAGAAGAAGAGGAGGAGTCCGTTACAGAAGGAGCCAGAAAAAAGAGAGAAAAACCGAGAACAGGACTCAGGAGCAACAAGAAACGAGATCAGAACTGGTGGTAAATATATCCGAAAAGACTTTGAGTACAGCACAGAATGAGATTCTAAATAAAGGACTGAGTTATAACATTACTACACATGTAGACTGGTTCCAGTTAGATGTAGATATGGCTAGGTTGTTCCGTTTGGTCAAACTAAAGCATTGGTTCAATAGGAGAGAGATGAGACCTAAACAAAGTGAGAGTGAGCTAACGTTGAGAGATTTTTCACTGTACAAGAGGAGTGATTTTACCCCAGTTGAAGTGGTACCTGCAATAGAAACTTTTGTGACAGCAGTCAAAAGAGATATAGACAGAATACAACAGAGTAGTCAGAGAGCTTTAAAACATCCTAACGTGAAAAAGAGGGAATATGAGGCGTTACAAGAACTTGTCCATGACGGCGACCTAGTGGTAAAACCCGCAGATAAAGGGGGTGCAGTCGTCGTCATGGACAAGGGTAAATATGTAGCAGAAATAATGAGACAACTGAGGGATGAGGAAGTGTACCAGAAATTGACTAGGGATCCGAAGTTTGAAGTCCAAAAAAGTATTAAAACAGTTCTGGAAGAAGCAAAATCAGGAGGGTTAATAGACCAGGAGTTACTGGATTATTTAATAGTGGATAGCCCGAGGACACCTGTACTTTATATTGTCCCGAAAATCCACAAATCAATTGAGAGCCCGCCAGGAAGGCCTATAGTGTCAGGCGTAGATTCTGTTTTTAACAATGTGGGGATTCTCTTAGATAAAATGTTGAACCCACTAGCAACATCAGCGAGATCCTACATTCGTGATACAGGGCATTTTTTGGAAAAGTTGAGAACTTTGGAAGTGGGACTGGGAGACTTTTTGGTTTCCTTTGATGTCGTCTCCCTGTACACGTCCATTGAACACGATAGGGGTATTAGAGCAGTGAAATTGATGTTGGAAAATACACAATATGGTAAGGAGAGTAAAAAGCTAATAATTGACTTATTGGAGATTTGTTTGCGGTCAAATTACTTCTTATTTGGGGATACTTACTACAAGCAGTTAAAAGGCACCGCCATGGGGGCACACATGGCATGTGCTTATGCTGGGGTCACCATGGCGGTGCTCGAAGAGGAACATGTCTATGGGTCCCACCACTACCGGAATGTCCGGGAGTGGTGGAGATACATCGATGATGTTTTTTTCTTGTGGAAAGGTGATGTTAACGAGCTCGAGGACTTCCATAGGTACTTGAACACAGTGGACACTAGTATCAAATTCACTATGGTGTATTCAAAGACAAATATACAATTTCTTGATGTGAATGTTGAGCTAGAAGGAGGGCAGCTGAGTACCACATTGCATGTAAAACCTACGGACAGGAACAAGTTACTACATTTCAACAGTAGCCATCCCACGGAGCTGAAGAGGGCTATACCATTTGGACAGGTGGAACGAGTAAGACGGATTGTTAGTGATGAGGAAAAGAGGGAGGAAGCGGTTGATAAGCTGTTGAAAAAATTCAGAGATAGGGGTTACCCTGACAAAGTCTTGAAAGAGAGTAGAGAGAAACGAGAGAGTAAGAGGACCACTCAAAAGAAAGGATGGAGGATACCAGTGGTGACAATATACGGAGAAGAGTCCAGGGAGATAGTTCAGGTGATAAAGAGAAATTGGCAGATCCTCAGTAATGGGTTACCGGAAGTGAGGGAATTCAAAGAACCACCACTTTTTTCTTTTAGAAAGGGACGGAGTTTGAGAGACCGTTTGGTCCAATCAGATATTGGCACTTTTAAACGACAAACCACTTTGACAGGGAGTGTAAGGACAGGGAATTATCCATGTATAGGCTGTGTTAACTGCCCACTCATGAAGAAGGGAAACATATATGAGGTTAAAGGGAAAACTTACAAAATTCAACAATTTTTCACGTGTGCTTCTGACCATGTGGTCTATTTATTGGAATGCCCGTGCAAGGAGTATTACGTAGGGGAAACTACGTTAGAGTTGAGGATTAGGATGAGTCAACACAGGTACAGCATCAGAAAAAAGATTATGAACCTGCCAGTGTCAAAACATTTCACGGAGGCAGGGCATGATGAATGGGATTTAAGGGTTAGAGCGATAGATGGAACACCAATGATGAGGAGAGGAGGGGACCGTGAAAAGCATTTGAGGATACAGGAATTAAAGTGGATAAAAAAGTTGGGCACTCTGAAGCCAGGCGGCCTAAATATAGACTACAAGTTAGGAGTCGCCCTCTAATCATTAGGATTGGAATCTCACTCATAGTAGGTTGTATACATTTTAACCACGGCTTGTTTTTAATATAGGTTAAAAAACACGAACCTTTTAACACTATCTTTTTTGAATTGTTTTATAGAAACATGGGAAGACACAGAATGAAGGAGGTCTAAATAATGCTGATAGATTCCATGCAGTGTTGAAGGAATGGGAGCGGCGATATAGGGAGCACTGTACGGTAATTTCGCACAACACAGCGCACTAACTAGTCACACATATATACATTTTAATCATTTTTTATCTAAAAATTTTTTTTATAATAACATGGTATTAATAATAATATAAGATATATCACATAGTATGAGTAAGCACTGAGACACATAAATGACCTGAAGAGAGGGTATATGAAATCAGGATAACCCCGTAAATTACCCCGAACTGATGTGACGTTTAAGCTGGAGATTGGTTCCAGCTATGGAAACACTGGAGATTTCGGTTTGGAAGGGAAAAGGAAGGGTTAAAAGGTACCTGATAATGTAATCCATAGAAGAAGGTCACATAAATCATAGTAGTTTTGCACAAACTTCGGGATAAGTGCCCGTTTAAGTATCTAAATGCTTAATAAATAAGACAGGAGCACAATAAGATAAGGTATATCACATATTAAGAAGCACCTTAAAAGCACTTAGCACTTTATATTTGGTAAAGACACACAGGGTGAGGCTCAGCTATTGAATTGCTGTAGTTCGCCCCAACTAAGATGGAGGATGACTAGTTTTGATCAACGCGCATGCGCGAACGCGGTGACGTCATCGCGCACGTCGGCGCGATTCCCAGGCCGACGAGGGAGGGGGCAAAGCACTCCCCATGCTGTAGATGCTTCCGGGACGCTGAGAAACACATGTAAAAGTACAGGAACCCGGTAAGCTGCTCCCATACTGTTCTATACTGTGTATAACACTGTGACACTGTGATATGTAATTAGAATTATAAAAGGAATGTAAATCATCAGAGATAACAGTAGTTAGACCCCTGATAATGGATGTTTATAAAACACTTGTCTTATGTACAATTGCACCTGGGTTAATTATGTAGTAGGTGTTGTGTATTTATGCAAATTATGTAATAGGTGTTGTATATTTATGCAAATTATGTGTAAGGAAATGATGCAAGAGGTCATAGGTGTATAAAAGACTGGAATAATTGTAATGTGGTTGCTGGATAAAGAGCTGACACAGCTCGAAACGTCGCCATGTATGCCTGAGCTGGAATAAACTACCCTTGCTTTGGAAAAGAAGTGCTGTGACCCTCTTTGAACTGTATGTATAATAGGGGCTAGAAGGAGCCTCAGGGACGCTCTGCACTCTGATTTAAACCAGCCATACACGCTGCTTCTGTTTTTCTTGTGTATCTATCTATCTATCTATCTATCTATCTATCTATCTATCTATCTATCTATCTATCTATATCTATATCTATATCTATCTATCTATATCAATCTATACTATACAGAAAATAGGAGCAGCAAGGGATGCTGGATATCCTGGGTGCAGAGCGACCTCCACAGTCCTCAATGTGTCTCAGTATACATACAAAATGTCGCAGCACTCCTTTGGCGATGCTTAAAGATGTTTATATTCCAGCTTGCAAGGGTACAGTGGCAACGTTTCAGGCCCCCACGCCACAGGAATAAGGGCGTGGGGGCCTGAAACGTTGCCATTGTACCCTTGCAAGCTGGAATAAAAACATCTTTAAGCATCGCCAAAGGAGTGCTGCGACATTTTGTATGTATATCAATCTATATCTATCTATATCTATCTATGGCGAAGCGGCAATTGCGAGCCGTTGCAGGGGCTCCCGCCCCACCGACGACCGACAAGCGCCGAGCGCCGTGCCCGAAAATAGAACCAAGGACCCAGCCATAAATTCCTCTAAACACCGCTATGCATCCCTATGGGAAGTGAGGCGCTATGCTGATTGGTCGCTGTGTGGTGCGCCAACCAATCAGCATAGCGCCTCACTTTCAGCGGTAAATTTGAAACTCAAAGTCGTCCATTATATCTCTACGGGAAGTGAGGCGCTATTCTCATTGGTCGCTGTGTGCTGCCGGCGACCAATCAGAATAGCGCCTCACTTTCAGCGGTAAATTTGAAACTCAAAGTCGTCCATTATATCTCTATGGCAAGTGAGGCGCTATTCTTATTGGTCGCTGTGTGGTGTCGGCGACCAATCAGAATAGCGCCTCACTTCCCATAGAGATATAATGGACGACTTTGAGTTTCAAATTTACCACTGAAAGTGAGGCGCTATGCTGATTGGTCGCTGTGTGCTGACGGCGACCAATGAGAATAGCGCCTCACTTACAGCGGTAAATGTGAAACTCAAAATATTCCATGTATTTGAAGTATGGCGCCATACAGCGCGGCGCTCTTCTGATTGGTCGCCGCCTTCAGCGCGCCGAACAATCGGAATAGCGGCGGCTGCTATGCCGCCATATTTGAAATATACTGAGTAAACTATACACAGATTCTAGAATCCAAATGCAATCGCATCGGGCTCACAGCTAGTATAATATATATCTATAACCAGTTAAGACTCTAGCTCTGTCTTTTTCCTCTAGCTCTTTTCCTTCAATTTACTACTCACCTGGACAGTTTTCTGTCGGAATCTCCACTTTATACCACTCATCACCACTCACATATGTCTCTGTAGTATTAATATGGGTCAGATCTTCACCCTGAAACAAATATTATAAACATCTCAGACAGATGGAGAAGTCACATTATGATCAGCTCTAATCCTGCCATCTCCACCGTTCTCATTACACAAGTATAAAACATATAAGGTTATGTGCACACTGGGCATTTGTGATCCATTTTTCATGCTGTCTTTTTGCACAAGAAACGGATTCATTTTTGTCAGATCAGCAAAGCCTATGAGACATCTGAAATGCTGTGCCGACGGCTGTGTTTTTTT